>APFE030867927.1:90041-101126 GCA_000404065.3 Pinus taeda | reverse complement strand
ATATATATATGTTTTATGACAATATCTATGTATGACTCTCATCATTTTTTTACTTTTAAATGAATGAACAATATAACTATGACTTAATGGATGAAATGTGTGTCATGGCTAGTAGGGGTCTAGTTAGGGTCTTATTTAAGTAATTGTAATTGTATTGTCATTTCTCTATTATTGAAGATGTCATTCAATTATGGGCCTGAAAAAGTGGCTCAAATCTAGGGGATGCTAGCATAGCACTATGAAAAATAGTCCTGGATGCTAGCTTGCAAGTCTATGAGAGCATCTAGAGGTCCCTGGATGATGTCATGCCCATAGCATGAGAGTGTCAAGAGGTAAGGTAGTCCAAAATATCAGTGGGACCCAGGGGCTAGTTTGCAGAAAGGTTGGATTGGTTCCCGAGGGTCCTAATGTTGATGTTGAACATATGTATGGTTTGTTTCCGTCAGTTCCACTTCCTTAATGTGAATTAGTAGGTCAAATCATATCATAGTGGCCTCTCACCGCATGTTTACCTTGGTTGGCTGATTATTTGAGTAGATGTGGGAGGAGGGTGTTACACAGTGGTATTAGAGAATTTTTCACCCCTCGGAATAGATGGTCTATGTTTTGGTCATGCATGCATGTTGGTTTCATGTGTGTCTCTTACACTTGCATTCCATGTGCTTGTTGCATTCGCATGATGTTGAGCATGGTTGTAGTGATGTCATCATGTGGAGGTTTATGTTGTTATTGTGGAGTGCATCGTCATTGCATGCTTGGTTACATTCTCGTATGTTTCTTGTATGCTTGGTTACATGTATCATTCTTGTAGATTTGGTTACAAGTATTGTTAATTTATTCTTGATTACATGTGTTTATGCATGTGTGTGGTTAGGTACGCATTGCTTATGCATGTCAATGTTTGCATGTGGTCAAGTGTACAGTGATGTAGTGCTTGTTTTCATGCATGAAGTTGTGGTATGTGTTGTTGATAAGGTCGTGCTTTGATGATTGGACTCTAGCTAGCATGATGGTTGCATGGTTATATACTTATGTGTTATGTTTCTATATATTGTCATGATTATGTTATACATGTATCACATTGATTTTTTGATCTTGCAGACAAGGTATCCTCCCCGATCTATACTAAGGTACGTTGGTTTATTGTGATTTGGTTTAGCTGACAAGACAAAGCTTGCAGGAAGAAATATCAAATGGATAGAAATATGGTAGACTACAAAGACCTACCTATGAATCAGATGAGCAGTATGGTGTTGGGATTTATTCCACTTTGGCAAACAAGCTAAGAAGCTTAAAGGAAAAAATAAGGAGTTGTAAGGCAGATATTAACAAAATCATATAGGCACAGGAGAAACTAGCATAGGTAAATGCAATGATACTTCAGATTTTGTCATATTTGCAGTGACAGGGACCACATCATATCATCCGTGAGTAGGAGGAAAAAAAGAATGGGACATATGGTAATAGGTCGCATCGTGGTCAGAGATGGAAGATTGTTGGACACTCTAGATAGGAGAAGGGATAGACATAGGTACCATTCTAGTTTTGGTTTTGGCAGACATGATGATCGATATCGTCATCATCCTTACAGAAGGATTTATAAGGGATACTTTCCAAATGAGTTTAGGAAAGAAAATCCACCAACATTTGATGGAGAGATGAAGAAATCATAGGATGCAGACGCATGGTTTCTTGGTACGAAGAAGTTCTTTAGGTTGCATGACTATTCAGAGAACATGAAAGCCATAGTAGTTACATTCAATCTCAAAGGTAAAGCAGACATTTGGTAGGAAGTTGTGAATAATTCCATAGATATACAGGAAGAGGACTTGACATGGAATGAGTTTGAGAAACTATTTAAAAGGAAGTACCTATCAGATAGATACTTTGATGATAGGGAAAAGGAATTATATGAACTAAAGATGGGATCTATGACAAATGATGGGTACACTAGAAAGTTCTTGGAGCTAATGAGGTCTGTACCTTACCTCAAGGAGGCAAAGGCCAAGATTCAAAGATTCAATAGTGGGTTACCAATGTAATTTAAAGATAGGATGGAGTTCGATGAGCCTAGATCATTGGAGAAGGCCATTTGAAAGCTAAAGGATTTCTATGAACAATCAAAGAATAGTTCTGAGACTAAACCAGACTAGAAAGGAAATGCAAAGAGAAAAGGAAAATGGGACAAGAAGCGAGTAAGACCATAGGATTCAGGTATTAAGGAGAATGTTGCACCACCTAAGAGGTTCAATGCATTTGATAGAGGACAGGGACATCGATCCGAGGAGAAGAAAAAGGATGCGGGATGGAATCCTATAGAGTGTTGGACTTGTGGCAAAGATCATCGCAGGAGAGATTATTCACAGAATTAGGTTGGTAGGCCTTAGATATATAGTGCATAGGACATGCGTATTTTTGGGGATGTTGGTCATAGTGTTCATCGTATTTATGCAACATTGGATAACAAACAGGAAAACCATCATACATCTATCATTGAGATGGATGATAAGCCTTGTGATCAAGTTATTTCTATTTTGATTAACCCTGGATCTAATTAGAGCTATGTTAGTCCTAAATTGGTGGATAAGTGTGGTTTGAGTAAGGAATTGCATGCAGAATATTGGTTAGTGCTAACACATTTGAATGTATTACTGTTGGGATCATACAATATGTTGCTGGGCATGGATTGGTTGTACCTTCCTAGAACCAAGGTGGATTTCTAGGACAAGGCCATTGAGTGCTTGGATGAAAATTGGGAACCAAGAGTTTTACAGGGAAAGAAGAAAGCCACATTAGTTAGGATGGTGACAACTATGCAAGCAAAGCGTAATCACAGAAAAGGGTCTGTGTTATTTGCAGTACACATTTCTAGTGACAAGGGTAAGGAAGTTGAAGATGCAGATGTTTTGAGCAGGTACCTAGTGCTACAAAAATTCAAGGATGTATTTCCTGAAGATATTCCAGAGTTGCTACCTCACAGGGATGTAGAATTTTCTATTGCGTTGGTGCCAGGGGTAGCTCTGACATCAAAAGCACCTTACAGGATGATCACACCTAAGTTGGTAGAGTTGAAGTTATAGTTGAGGGAAATGTTGGACAAGGGATACATTAGGCTGAGTGTATAACCATGGGGTGCACCAGTATTTTTTGTGAAGAAGAAGGATGGTACTCTCAGATTATGCATTGACTGCAGGCAGTTGAACAAAGTGACCATCAAGAATAGGTATCCATTATAGAGGATCGACGACTTATTTGATCAGTTGAAGGGAGCAACAGTGTTCTCAAGGATATATTTGAGATTCGGATATCATCAGGCACACATCAAAGAGGAGGACATTTAAAAGACAACATTCTGGACTACGTATGGGCATTATAAGTTTTTTGTAGATCCATTTAACTTAACTAATGCTCCAGCTAAATTTATGTTCTTGATGAATAGTTTGTTGTGTCCATATTTGGATAAGTTTGTTATTGTGTTCATTGATGGCATATTGGTATATTCTAAAAATGAGGAAGAGCATATCTAGCATTTAGTAGCAGTATTGAGGTTGTTGCGAGAGCATCAATTGTATGTTAAGCTCAGCAACTATAGTTTCTTTCAGACTAAGGTACATAACTTGGGGCATGTTTTCTCCAAGGAGAGAATTGTAGTAGATCCAGAAAAGATAAGGGCCATCATGGAGTGGGTAGCTACCAGGAATGTAGATGAGGTGAGATCTTTCATGGGGTTGGAAGACTATTATAGGAGGTTCATTAGGAACTTCTCACAAATTGCTTATCCTATCACGTCGTTATAGAGGAAAGGTAATAACTTCAAATGGATAGAGTGTGAGGCTAGTTTTGAGCAGCTTAAGCAGTTGTTGACACATGAACCAGTGTTAAAGATTGTAGATTTGGACAAAGAATTTGTAGCACACAAAAATGATTACAAGAAAGGACTTGGTGGACTCCTTATGTAGGATGGATAGGTGGTATGCTATGAGTCGCAAAAACTGAATGATAACGAGAAGAACTACCCCACACATGATCTTGAGTTGGCAGTGATTATACATGCATTGAAGATGTGGAGACACTATCTTCTAGGCCGGAGGTTTACATTGATGAGTGATCACAGTGGTTTGTAGTATCTATTTGACCAACTGAATCTGAATGGTAGGTAGACTCGATGGTTGGCTACTATCAGTGAGTTCGATTTTGAAATCAAGTGCATCAAAGGCGAAGAGAATAGGGTGGTCGATGCTCTTAGTAAGAAGATACAGGTAAATCACTTAGCAACTATGAACTCTTATGGGATAGACTTACAGGATAGGATCTTGCAGGCAGGTCAGCAAGATGTCATATACATGGAGATTATGCAAAGGTTGCAGTAGTGTACTGGTATAGGTACACGTGGTAGCACAGGTACAAGTACATGTGACAGTACATGTAAAGGTATAGGTGATAGTACAAGTACAAGTAATGGTACAGGTACAAGTACATCTTTAGGTGCATAGGATGTGGACTATTTCCTTACAGCAGGTGGATTCGTTAGTTTCAGAGATAATATATATGTGTCAGAAAATTGTTGGCTTGATGGGCCCTAAACTAGGTTCAACGTTAAGTAGCCAAGCAAATCCCTACACTAATGTCCCTTTCAGCATCAATCCATGGAGCGTGGACTGAAGTCTCACCCAAAGTAGTATGGGGGGATGTAGGAACCAAGTTTCTGCACCCTGAGATGGTTGTGATGTCAGTTATATGCCCTAACCGTTCCTTCATGGAGACCGATAAGCCCTTTAGGGCATATCAAAGTATTTCTCTTATTGGTCCTTGAAGCCTCCGTGAAAGTCTCTGATCATCCTTCACGGACCCCAAATAGATAGATCATGCACTTACATGCCTCTGTAATTACTCTTACTTTTGTATTTACTTAGATTCACTTAAGTATTGGTTAACTTTAACATGCCTTACAATTATCTTCACGTAAATAGATATTCTTACTTGCGTTCATATGACAAAGTAAAATACATAGATTCGCGCATCAATATAGCATGATTCACAACCCCAGTATTCAACATAACATAATCGCAACATTCATAGCAGAAGTAAAATAACACATACACATAGCATTCCAGAATACTTCTCTTTATTGATAATCCAGATTTCCAGTACAGACTCTGACTACCCTGTGCACACAGTTGCAGGGGTCTGCACACTCAGCTATAGACTTCTACCCTAGGCCTCTGTGCACTCAGCTGCAGAGCCTCTTCCTATGCTAAGACTCTTTGATCTTAGCTCTCACAGACCCATAAAATTACTCAAACTATACCAAAAACTTCTGAACTACCTTAAAGTCTTCTCATCAAGCCGATACAAACTATCTAAACAAAGGGTGGAAACCCTTTTTCACTGCTTACATCTTTGCGCTCCGCAACCACAAAATGTGGAGAATTTACATTCTTTACACAAAACTTGGGCCTTTAGCCCCAAAACGTGGGCTTTTAACCCCAAAATTGACCCGAAGGGACCCATTCCCAACAGGCCCCCAACAAAAATCTGGTGATTCGCCCCCGAGTCGCTCTGCTAGCGTGGACATCTTGTCGCGAAGGCCTCCCAGCTTCACTTGTACCACTATGACTTCAGTGGTGCACTGTGTTGCCACCTACTTCACCTACTCGACCAACTGCTTCATCACTGGCTCTGTGCTGTCTACTTGTATTTTCTGTTGTGTCGCCTGCAAACTGGCAAATTTCCCTTCAATAGAGGCAGTGAGTACATAGGCCTCCTCTATCCAAGGCCCCAATATGGCCTTGAGTACTATCTCCTTGTGTTGAGTTGCATTCACCTATTCTTCCAATGCCTTTTCTTCCTGAAGCTTCTCTAACCTTTGTGTAATAGCAATGGTGTGTGTCGTCACTTTAACCTCATCATATCTTTGCTGCAGTTCCCACGCCTCTATCTCCAGCCTCTGCACAGTGGGATCCTCTTGTAGGTTGGTGACTACTTCGAGCAACTTCTCGAAGAATGTAGTGCACTCCTTCACGGCGGCACCTATAGCTGCTACTGCATCTTTGACAACAGTCGTGCGCTCCACTTTAACCTCTATTAGAGTTGAAGGCTAGGCCCTCAACTCGAGCTATGTAGTTTTAAGGTTCAATTCAAACTGAACCTTGGCAAGCTTTGTTCTCGCTTCACACACTTCGGTAGCGAGCTTCTAGATTCTCACATCCACTAGTGCATCTTTAGGAATATCCACCTCTGGCACAATCCTGCATGCCTCAGCCACCACCTTGTTCATGTGCTCATTATTTTTTGTGGTGGCCTTAAGAAGATCAATGGCATAATTCTTCTGGGAAGCCAACTGAGCGTTGTTCACCTTCTGCTCACTGATAACATTCAGGGCACGCTGTTCGTAAGCTCGAAGTTCCATGATCACACCATCTCGGAAGGCATGAAGGGCTTCACTTGGGAGTGCAGACAAATTTAGCCCAACCCTCTTGAGGGCGCTGACAGTGGCCCTGTCAGCTTCTGCTTCTGTAGTTAGCACTCCATCTGATAGCACTATGGCACGGGGATCCAGCGTGCGCACCATGTCTGCTGCCTCCAACGTTCCAAGCGCTAGACTAGTTGATGTTGAACTACTTCACCCCACACTAGTCTGTACTTGTGATTCCTGGATCTACAGTTCACGCAAACCCGTTTGAATGGTAGCCACGACCTGTTATTGCTGATTCTCAAATTGCTGCGGTAGTTCCGCAGTCTCATCCCTCGCCGCATCACCAATGTTGTTCAAATCACCATCTATCAATGTGATTGGGTCAAGGGACGTTTTGTTGGCCTTGGACTTCTTCCATGGCCCTACTTTCTCCTGCTCCCTTTTGCACTTAACCCGGAATGAACTAGTCTCCAGATCTGTTCCTTCCTCATCAGATCACTACTCTTCCTCTTCTATATTTGAGGTAGGAGTTTTCTGACTCTTGTCAGAGTTGTGCTCCTCATCTTCTTCCTTCCCTTCTTTCTGATTTTTAGCAACACATTCCACTTTGGCTTTATCCTAAGCCTCTTTCTTCCTCTTCTTGGCCAATTGTTCCATCTTTAGTCTGGCCTCTTCCTTCTTATGCGTCGCTGTAGACTTGCAAGACCCAACTGTCAAGTCTGAGGCTATGCGCCACTCTACTGGCCAACAGTCGAGGACCGTTGTGATCACATCGTCTATGGTGAGGTATGGAAGGTCATACCACTTTTGCTCAGGGTCCTTCTATGCTCGCATGGAGACATAGTGGAAGTCTGCCTTGAACTCCACATACTCTGCGAAATGGTCGAAGACAGCCAGTGACAACAGCAGTTTGTGGTTGGTGGCCATGTTGATACTCATCTCCATCAAGATCCAAAGATATTTCTATCCTTGACCCTTTGGGAGTCCTTGGTGGCCCAAAGTGAAGCGAATTTCGCTGCTTTCGGTAAATCCTGTGTGACCAGACGAAACTGACTATCCTCTAGTAACTGCCATGTGATTAGTTACTATGGATAGTAGCAACTATGCATAATGAAAGGCTTTGTTGTGGTCTTGTGCCTCTCTGCAGTTCGTGAGGAACACGTTGAAGAGGTAGCACGCCCAGTTGAATTGTATGCCCTCCATGCACTGGGCTGCTAATGATATGACTAGTGACGACACTTCATCTACGCGACACTTTCTCATAGTTTTCCCTGCCAGGATTTGGGTCGATACCCTAACCGCGAGGTCGATTATACTAGAAATGGAGTAGCCACGTGGATTCTTGACGAGCCTAAATTGTCCTTCATTTGCTCGGTGAGGTCACGCTCACCTGTCTTTCCGCCAAATTCCATGGCGGGATTTAGTCTTGAATGCAGCAGCCGAATGATCATATGGATAAGCATGTCAGTGATTGGTATTGGTTATTCCAACCACAGGCACCCATCATGCACCAAGCATAGGATTTATTTGATCACTATCATGGTTATGGGCACACAGTTGTAATGCGGCACCCATAGCATGTTTAGTAGTCCTGCCTTGTCCACCCCTTTTATCCATTTCCTTGGCTCTAGCGCGGTCACACTAGTGTCCTTATATAAGACACGGCGCATGAACAGATCAGTCGCTAAGTGGGGAAAGTGCTCTATATCTACCAAATCCCAATCCTCTAGTTTTAAAATGGGGACATGCGCCAGGCACGGTCTGTGAAATGCGATCTTGTCTGGCAGCAACGGTGTATGCAATGTGACCTTGCTCTCACCAATGTCCTTGGGGATCTTTGAATTGCCTCGGCATGAGGGAATGTATTCGAGTAGTTTAGAGATAGATTCAGACCCTTCAATGTCAACGTCCTCAACCAATGTTAATGTCATCCCCACCCATATTGATTTCTTCACTGTCTTCTTTAGGTTCAAGGTCAACTACCTTGCCCTTCTCTTGCGCGGTGGGCTTTTCCTTCTGCAGATGTTTTCTGGGTGACACTCACACCGACGGTGTCACTTTCTTCTTATCTTTCTTCATTTCGGACCCTCTTTGGTTAGCATAAGCCTCATCCTAGGTGACCTTGGTGATTTGGCTACCTTTGTAGGTATTTCAACACTTGCTATCTCCGAGGCAGTTCCCTCAACTTCCATTGCTTCTCCAGCACTTACAGTTTCTACGAGCGCCGACATGATACTAGAAAACAACTCCTGTGTTTCCTTTGGCAACTTCTCAAATGCTGAACTCGCTATCAAATCTTCAAAGTAATCACGTTTCATAAGTGCCTGAGAGCTCAACACCTCAATTCTCAAAATTCCAAGTGCTTTTTGTTGGGCAACCACCTGTAATTTGTAGGCATTTCCGAATTCAAATCCAACTGTTCCCCCCAAAATTCGTTCATAAATGCTAGATTCGCAGCAGATAATCAAAGATCTTGCTCTTAAATTTCAACTCAATTCCCCCCCCCCCCCCCCCCCCAGCTCCATTTAGCCATTTTCCCACTATCAAGTCATGGACAGTGACCATAACGGTCACTTTCTAACTTCCCTGCATGGTCCCTTCTTCGATACCACAACTCCCCATGTGTTTCTGCTAACACTGTAACATTCCTTCATTCCGCGCAGTTTCCCAATCGCTTGGCTCCACAACCTAAGCAGTGTATTTTATAGTCCCGCACCTCCTTTCAGATGCCTAGAGCGCTAAGACTGTGCTTCCATCATGTAGTCATCTAGCCTGATCACCAGTGTATGGCTTCAATCGACAACCATTCACCTTCCCTGGGAATCTCTCTCCATTCAACTTTATCAATTGCACTGCTCCACCATTGGTAATCTCCTTGATGACATGGGCCCCAGCCAGTGCATCCGAAATTTTCCTGGAAATTTATCAAACTTGCTGTCATATAATAGAACTAAATCATTTACCTTGAAGGTGTGTAGTTTGATGTGTTGATCATTCCATGCCTTTTCGCGGTCCTTTTGAACTTGTTGAAGGAATCCAGCTAGAAATATATCCTCTTCAAGCTCTGTTAGTTGCATGAGCCTCTCCTCCAGGGCTCCATGATATGTCATTCTTGTGAATGTCACTATGCGTAGACTAGGTACAATGTACTCCATCGACATCACAACTTCTATGCCATAAACCAGTCTGAACGGCATTTTTCTAGTCAACTTCTTACAAGTCGTTCTATAAGCCCATAGCACAACGAGCACACACACATCCCAGTCATTTCTTTGAGAATTGAAAACCTTTGTTAGCATGCTCTCCAATATTTTATTAAATGCTTCCACTGTCCCATTAGCCTGCGGATGATATAGCATGCTCTTCTGATGGTAAACCTAAAATTCCTCCATCATCGTGCTCATCGTCTCATTAAGAAAATGCGTACCATGATCACTCATTAAATTTTTTGGATAGCCAAACCTTGTTAGCATGTACTCAAAGATTAATTATGCTGCTATCGTGCTAGTACAGTCCTTCATAGGATGTGCCTCTGCCCATCTGGTTAAGTACTCAGCCACGGTGATGATGTACCGCGCACCCATCTTCTTTCCTGGAGGCTGAATTGGTCCCACAAAGTCAATCGCCCATTTCACAAAGGGTTGTAATGATATCTGCAGATCCAGTGGAAACTCATCCCTACGCGAGGCTCTGCCAGTCCTTTGGCATGTGCCGCATGCCCTACAATATGCATTTGAATCCTTATGCAACGTCGGCCACCACAACCTAGCATTTCGAATCATCTACATTGTTTCTTTTCCTACATAATGACCTCCAATGGCTCCACCATGAGCCTCAGTGAGGATGCTATTTTGTTCAAACTCTAGCACATAACGGTTCAATATTTCAATTGATCCCATTTTGTACAAGTGCCCTGCAATGACAGAAAATTTTGCCGTGCGCACCACCAGTTCCTTCTGCTGTTGAGTTGTATATCCTTCCGGAGTCGTACATGTCATCAGGAAGTGTATAATATCTTCAAAGTGGTTGTCTGTGATGCACACTACAAAGAGATACACATTAAGCATTCCTTCCTCCAAATTAGTAGGCTCTTCTCTAGTTTCAATGCGCGACAGATGATCTGGTCCTGCATTCAATCGTCTTGGTTTCACAATGACTTCAAAATCATATTCCTAGAAAAACAACAACCACTTGCATATCTTCCCCCCCATCACAGGCTTGTTGACTAGGTATTTCAATGTAGAATGGTTTGTATACATCTTAAAATGTCTGCCCAACAGATAATGCCTAAACTTCTAGAGTGCATACACCATAGCTAATCCTTCACGCTCATTCGTGGAATAATTTTTCTCAACTTTGGACAACTTCCTACTTAAGAATGCTATAGGGTGACCCAAGCCCCCTTTACTGGCCTATGTCAGTATTGCTCCCAGCGCAATACATGATGCGTCCACATGCACATGAAATTCCTTCTTCCAATCCGGGAAGACTAGGATCGGTGCGGTGACCATTTTCTCCTTCAACACATCCAAGCTCTTCTGGCATTCTTCATTCAAATAGAACGTAACATCCTTCTTTAACAGTTTTTCCATCGATCCAATACCATGGACCGAAAACCATCGCGTCCAAAAAACATGTGCGAAAATCATGCATAAAACCATAGGTGGGTC
>APFE030867927.1:6280-85930 GCA_000404065.3 Pinus taeda | reverse complement strand
CATCAATACCAGTGCTCCTCAAACCATATTGTAGGTATCCTTCTCGAACACTGTCTTTACACCTGCATCATCCAACTTGCTTACAGTAATCAGATTTCCGGCCAACGCAGGAATATGCATAACACTCGGAAGGGTTCTAACCCTTCCACCTTGCAACTTCAACTTTACTTTTTCGCGACCAATGATTCTAGCCTTCCTATCATCTCCTAAGAAGATATCACCACCATCGTATTTCTCATACTCGTAGAACCACTCTCTATGGGGAGTGAAGTCAAAGGATGCACCTAAGTCAATCAACCATGCCTCATGATCTACATGTTTACCTGAAGAAGCCAAGTACTCATCCCCACCTTCATTTGAGGTGGTTTTCATCTCTATAGAAGGAGCATTGTCAGATCCCTTTCCTTTATCAGGAGCTTTAGATTTACACTCCCTTCTGAAGTGCCCTTCCTTTCTGCATTTCGAGCACACCACCTTTTTAGGTTTTACTGGAGATTTAGATCTCCCTCTAGATTTAGATCTCCCACTCAATGACTTATTTTTGTTTCTGTTCTGGGACCATCCTCGTACAGACAAGGCATCACCATTCTGGTTGTCCATATTTTTCCGTCTCATCTCCTCCGTCAGCAAGGCTGAGACTATTTCATCAAACTGCAAAGCAATTGCATTGCTACCTATTGCAATAACCATACTATCCCACGAATCTGGTAGAGAACACAAGAAACTGATGCATTTATCTTCATTTGAAATTTTAATATCAACAGATGATAACTGACTTACCACAGTATTAAATGCATTCAGATGCTCTGTCACCGACTCTCCATCTTTCATCCTCAGGTTATACAACCTTTTCCGCAAGAACACTTTATTCACCAGAGACTTAGATTGGTACAAAGTCCCTAACTTATCCCACAAAGCCTTCATCGTATCTTCCCCTGATACATTCAACAATACTGAATCTGAGACACATAATCGTATTGTGCTCTTTGCCTTCTGATCCAACTTCTTCCATTCTTCATCGGTCACTCCCGTTGGTTTAGTACCCAGATCTGCTGCAATCCACTGATCTTTATCCACCAACAGGTCCTCCATCTTGAGTTTCCACAACTCAAAACTTTGACCATTGAACTTCTCAATCTCTATCTTTCCGCTGCTCGCCATCTTCTTTCACCACCAAAATCGATCTCGCAGATCTGCCACTGAACAGGGTCAACCACAGGCCCAAGAAAAACCCCTCAGCATCAAAGGCGTCCCCTTGAAGCCAAAACAACTCTGATACCAAATGTAGGTTTTAACCCCATACAGAAATTACCTACATACGAATTCTAAATCACAGAAAAATAAACAATGCGAGAGCATAACACATGAAAACAAATATGCACAGATATTTTCCCCTAGATCCCAAAACCGGGACTACCAGCTTGATTTTTCATTATTTTCCTTTCAATGTTACAATACGTATTTATACATGCTAAAGCATCCAATACCATGGACCGAAAACCATCGCGTCCAAAAAAACATGTGGGAAAATCATGTACAAAAACATAGGTGGGTCCGCCCAACCTAACATAGGGTCGAAAACCAAAATTTTCTGGGGCGCTACCCCAGACCCCATAAAGTGGGGTTACGGGTACCCCTCAAACCCCCTGTTAACTATGTGGAAAGAATATAACACAATCAACAAAACCTTTAGCTCACAAGCTATCCAGCTCTTAGTACAATCCCTCTGCTACTCATAAACAACCAAAGGCTTCTCACAAACCTTCTCCTCTACCATCCAAGCCTCCTATTTCGTTGCGCAGTTTCTCGTGGGGTCCAATGCTACCACCTGTGTGAATTCACCTCTCACACTGCCCATTAAGCTCAGAAGTACCTGCCTAGTCCTAAATGAGATAATTCCTTCTGCGTGGATGAGTTTCCTATATAGGAAAAATCCTCCAACTAATAGTACATTTTCCCTTCCTCTAATCTCAACTGTGTCTCTGAATGAACTAGCATGTATGGGTTATTTATGAGAGAATATTCAGTAATCTAAAGTGTAGCAGTTACATGCGTCCATGCATTAACTAACTAAACTCACAATTAATTCAACAAATTATTTGAACTAATCTAACTAGACTTAACTCAGCTAACTGAGCTAACTAATTACAACTCAAAATACAACTCATCTTGATCTCCTTTAATCAGGGGATAGCTTCCTCAATCAATAGAGAAATTGCATGTCTTGACATAGACTTCATGTTTGATTTTCTACAACTAATTAACTTAAGATGAATTAATTAATTATTTTGCAAACAACTGCAAAGATCAAATTCAAATTTTATTTCTTAATTTTAGTTCAGGGAATAACTAAAATTGGAATCTATACCGAAATACTATTTATAGCAATCCTATTTTTAGCATTTCCACTTTTTCATTCCTTGTTTCTATATCCAACACTGGTACTTGAGATGCTATTTATAGCATTTATATTTATAGCATTTCTTGTTGCCATTTTCAACAAGAGTGCGTGAGAGAAAGTGAGGGGGAGAGATAGAAAGAGAGGGGGGAGGGTGGATCTTAGAGACTGGGGGAGGAAAGAAAAGTTTTGGGGAGAGAGAAAGATGGAAGAGGAGAAAGAGATAGTGATGGAAGGAGGTCTATAGAGATAAATAGGGTGACAAAGTGGGAGGAAGGTTTAGAGAGAGTGTGAGATAGGAGGGGTGGAGAGAGAATGAGCAAGAGATGAAAAATAAGATGCAGAGAGAGAAAGAGAGAATAATGTGGGAGGGGGAGAGAGGGTGTAGATTAGGATATTTTGAGAGAGAAAAAGGGGAGAGGTAGGAAAGGAGATATAGGGAACGAGAGAGAGGATGTTTGGGAGGGAGAAAGGGAGGGACGAGAAAAATGAGGGAGAGAAATGGAGGGGGTGGAAAGATAGGTGAAGAGAGAGAGAGAGATTAGGGGAGAAAGGGAGATAGAGGGGGGAAATTCATCACCTTTGCACCTAGAATATCTTCCTTTGGGGCATAATCCTTCATATATTTTCAACCCTAGAACCCTTTTCCATCATTATCCCCTCTATCTTAAGACCCTACACCTACAACTCTAAAATTTCACAACATTTACCCCTGTCTTTTGACTCTCTTAATCCTGGGCCTCATATTTCACTGGCCCATAATATTAGTCCCTTACACTATCTACAATCCTTATCTCCCAAGCCATATACCAAAGGGTAGAAATTCTGAATAGGAATTGGGGCATGTTCTTGTTGGGGGAAAAGCCATGCATGAAGAAAAAAACATTCATGTTGGGTAAAAAATTGTACTCAACAAGGTCAACCTAATAGGAATGTATGCACATTCTTGTCCCAAAGAATGTATGAGTGTTCATATGGATGGCTATTTGACATCCTTGGCAGTGGTTCAAGGATTACTGAAGCTAATAATCGAGGAATATGTGTGTATTCCTATGTGACTTTTTTTTTCATCCCGTTGCTACTTTTTCAACCATCATATTATTGAAAGAACCCTCATATGTCACTAGTAAACAAAATAAAATGGATTCACTTATAAATATTAAGAATAATTGTGGAAAACGTCACTAAAATTTGATGAAGTGCTTTAGTTTCAATCACAATTTCTTTCCAATAGAAACCCCTTACTTAAGTAATATTTTTTAGATTAATTTTATTTTCCATTTTTTTATTCTCAATAAACTTAAAAGATCAACCCAGTAATATTAGACACCTACCTTAAAAATACAAAGCCACTAACAAAATCCAGTTCTTAGATTATGAAAACACAACATTTAGTTGTCATTGTTGTCTTCAAACGGGACATCTACAACCATTATGTCTTTTGGCAAAGAATCAGATAAGGAACATTCGAGGAAGACAGAAGAGAACAAACTAATTATTGTAACAACCACTCCTAATCAATGAGTATGGCGAAAAGTAGAAAAGAAGAAGGGTAGAAAATGGTGACAAAGTTTTTTTTCTTAGTCCCATTTTTTTCTTCTTTCTCGTTGGTTTTGGATTTTAGGCGTCAGCTATTGACTAACCATGTAATTTCATATTTTTTCATTTTTGGGAAGACATCAATTGAAAGAATGATATAAAAAACATCCTACATACATCTACAAAATGTAATTTTATTCCTTGATTTTCAAGTTCAATAAAATTATGATTTTCCTTCCTAAAGAAAAAAATAAATTAAATTAAATAAATTATAAAAAAAAACATCTTTAACTTTTAAAAAACTAATATTGATTTAAAAAGTTAGGTAAAATTTAGCATAATGATAAGTATATGATTTATCATATATTTAGAGTTCCAGTTAGACACACAAAAATCATTATAATTTTTTTGGCTCATTTACACATTTAGGATACATTTTTATAATTAAAATTATATATATAGCCAATCACGATCAATTTATTTATCCTCACCACTTAACATATGAATGAAAAAAAAAGCACATGATGACAAAAATTATACTCCCATACCGACTTTAATATATAAAATTATTAACGAAGGACATATAAATACCCTTGTACAAACTAAGCCCAATCTATCTTTATTATGGGATACCAGTAATGATATGCAATCACTAGTTAAAACCCACATGCATCGTCGTTTAAAAAATCTCACGTAGTTATTGAAGGAATATTAAAAGAAGGAGGATATGCCATTATGTGCGTTAACTATGGCGTAATTGTTGAAGGCATGTTTAGAAAGAGAGGATATACTATTAAATTAGCACAGGTTATATGTTTCAAGTTTTTGGGTATGATTTTTTTCGGAGAGTGTAAAATGATTTTGTATTTATTGGTATTTCTTTTTAATTTCTTCATTTCCAACCTCATTTTATAGAGTAGCAACACCATTTTCAATTTTAATTTTATTTTTATAGAGTAGCAACACTAAGTCGAGTTTTTGGTCTTACAATAAAATTTTTGTAGGGTGTATTATGGTAAGTGAAAAATTGAAAGTGTTTTCTACTAAAAACAGTTTAAGATCCAAAATATGAGGTTAAATTTATCAAGATACAAGAATATATGCAATATCACGATCTGATTTACAATTTCATTGTATATGACCCTTTGGAAAGAATATTGAATGGATTTGAAATAAATGGAACTTGTAGAGTAAAATAGAATTGGAGCTAGGGATCAAAGGTTTCTTCAGGGTTATTTTCTCCCACATGGAAGACAGATTGAGGGCTTTCGAAGGAGGAAGATATTTTTCCAAGAATGTATGGATCTTCATGTGATTCTAGGAGTTGTAGAATTAAGAGAAGGAATATTTCCTTGTTACCCTAGTCTGGGTCTGTCTATTTTCTCCTCCTAAGGAATATTGGGAGGAGGAAACCCTCAAAGATATTGACAATGCCATCAACAACTTTGTCAAAGTATCAGAGGTTACCATAAGAGAGCTTCACTGAATGAACCTATGACATATTACTTGTGTTCATGGAATACTAGGAAATACCCTTAATTTGAGTACATATTGGAAAATACATCTAAAAATCTTGTTATGTAACCACTACCAATACAAACCCAATACATATTCCCAGTTATAAAAACCTCTACTCTCACTACATTTTGTAGGCATCCATTTTTTCATTAAATTTTTTTATACCCCTTTATATTTTTTCATTAACTTTGAGCTCCATTCTTTATACCTACGAATATAGAAACCCTTTATCCCCTATTATTGGCACAATATGTTAAGCCATTTTTTTCTCGATATATAGTCCCCAATATGAATGCATGTGGTATGATATTTCTCCCCTAGTGAATCCCCCGTGGACGCCATGAAGAGAGGAAACTAACATCATATGCTTAGATTGGTGTTTACATGATTAATTCTTAGTCTCTTCTAACCTCCATAGATACTTATTATCATGATAGTGTTTGGAATCATTCTCTAGATTATGAACATGTCCCCTTTAGATGAAAATATTGTCATTAATGCATACATCTTATTAGGGATTATCCATTTAATACAAATTAATAGTTTGAAAGAAAGCCTTAATAGAAAGACCAAGTTTTTTTGGGAAAATTCCCCCAAAGAAAAGGAAATTTTAGTCCTCAAGGTACCTCAAATCCCGACTAGATCCTTAGATATGGAAATAGGTTCGAGTCTATTTGGTCTTCAAAGAAGTCTCTAGAGAAAGAAATATTGAATCAAGCATGAAATCAACAAAAAAAATTCTCATCACCCTCTATTGAATCTTACAGAGGTTGTGTAAAAGTATCTTCAAGAGCACCAAAAAAATACACCATCATAGAGAACGATGAGCTCCCTTTTGGAAGAAGCTAGAGAAAAATACCTAACAGAAGATGTGCATTTGAATGACCCATGACTAATTGACTATGTAGAAAAATGGAACTGGAAATATCTGAAGGACATGCCAACTCAATAGGAGAGGATTGTATATAATTTATATCCTCAAAGCAAGAAATTGGGCTCGAGTTCTTCAAAGTCTAGTATTGGTGTTCAATCGAAGGATTTTAAGGTGCTCTCCAAGCTAGACAAATAAGCCAAAAATTGAGGCTGCAAGAGGAATAAGGCAATGATCCAAGAAGACGGTGAAAATTTAGTTAACTCAGGGAAATTTATACTAGTTTCAGAGGCATTTCTTCCTTTGAAATCTATAATTTTCAAGCTTTTTTTTATGTTTTCATGGTTATCATTGTGATTGCCTATTATTGGTAGGGAGCTTGTTAGTCTCAAGTATATCGGGGAATTTTTTTCCTCCTTTAAAAATTAAACTTAAATGTAATCATTTTTTATTAATAAAGATATGCATTTACCCATAAAAGAAAAATGTTATTTGATGTACAATTTTTGAAAGTGTTGAATTTAGTGATATGTTAAACACAATTTTTATTTATTGTTTTTATGGTGTTAATTTTATTGATATACTAAAAATGAACTTAAATAATAATCTGTAATTTAGAAAATTAAATTATAATTATAATTATCATGTTATTTGAAGATTTATTATTATATTAATTTTCAAAAATATGAATAAAAAACTTTGAAATGAACGAGTACTACATAGTAGCTAATATCTACCACTTAGTTTATATAACTAAAGTGGAGCTTGGATAGGCCATGAGATGATCAATTAAATGTCTGATGAAAGAATATATATGAAAGTGAAAACGTTTTGCTAAAGTGTTGCTTTTTGGTCACAACCCTACCTCAATGGTTGGAATGGTGCTCTATAACGTTATTTCTTTACTAGCGTTTTCATTCAAATTGATATGTAGAAACTTAATTTCAGAAGAATGAGATGTGAATTCTAGGAAACTTATTTTGCATGACCATTTGTCTCTTACAAGGTTCATTGGCATTCTACATAATTGATATAGATATCAATGCAATTGTATCTGCTACAGTGAAGGCAGGGGATATGGAACAAAACTTTTATTATTATGTCCTAAATGACATGCTATTTTGAACAAGATTGTTTTATTTTATAAAGAAAAATGGAGTTGAGATCATCAACAACTTTCCATACTTAACATGGAAATTTGAAGGTCATGTTGTTTCATTGTAATGTGTTAAAAAACTAATTAAAAGTACAAAACAACAACTGATCCATTTATGTTGAGTATCTTACACAAACATTATATTAAATGTTACACATGATTCTATCATAGCCTCGTTGTCTCCACAAATCCATAGCCTTATTTAGATCATTTGCAATGCTAAAGTAGATGCTTCATTACAATATGCAAATTATTTCCCTAATATGCCTTCAAAGCTAGATAAACAGCAACATAGAAGGTTGTAGATGCAGCCTATTATAGATATAGATTTAAAGCTAAGATGAAAGTATTGTAATAATTGTTATAGTTCATTTTGCCTTGTTTGGTCAATAGGCCTACATACTAGATCAATCAACATCCATGAACAATTTGTCACCATCCCTACACAAATCCCTAAGCATGAGTTTTCCAAAATCCCTGAGTTTTTGGGTCTAACTGCTTCATGTCAGTGCTTTTAAGTCCCAGTTCACCCTAGCCCTTTAGGGACCAACGTTCAACAGTAGGTTACTTAGTTCTGCACTAGCATTGATCAACATCAGGGTGTCCCTTGTTGGGGATGCACTAATTATATAAATTCAAGAAAAATAAAAAGAATCCCAAAGCTTCCTCTGCCATAAGCTTCCAGGGACTGTTACAACCATTTATCACAGATAAGAACTCTGAATCCTATCTAATCCTACCTTGTAGATTTCACCTCTTATCCCGTCAACTCATCTTCCCATCAAGAGTTTATTTCAAGCCTCGATTGGTAAATGGATAAGAATTCCTAAACTTCCAATCTCTCCTATAAATCTATACCCATCTACACCATCAAGGATGGATTTTGAACACTACTCATACCCTCATGTTGCTTCTTTGATCCTAAGAGAGTTATCATTTCCATGCATTAGGGTGACGTTGTGGTGTGCTTCGTGACAAGGAAGGACAAGACAAATTGGGGAGATCTCTACAAGATCAACTTCCAATTTTGGTTGTCAACCCTCTCCTTTTCATATTAATACAAAGAGTATATCATTTTCCTATATGTCTTATCTTGTGTTTACGTGCATATATTTCAATGCTATGGTTATCCATTGAATAAAGTGATTGGATAATGCTACATAGATATCAGAGTATTTGGCTTGTGCTGATTATTTGTGCAGGTTTTAATTATAGCGATCAGAGCTACGATTGGAGCTTACGAGTCAAGAGGAGAGAAGAGATTACAGCGGATCACAAGTAAACATATTTCCATTCTCCAATTTCTCTAAGGGAAACTTTCTATTCTTTTCTTTCTCTTGTTCTAGACCAGGTCATTAGATTTAGGGAATATACTTCTAGATCACTAGGTCTAAGGAATATACTTATGTCTCCAGTCGTAAATTTCGTATAACAATAATCATATGATAAACAAGTAAAACATCATTCTTATAACCTTATTTTTTATTGATATTTCCAGAAATAAATAGTTTGTGTGAAAATTAAGGAATTAAACGTACAAGGAGCTACTTAAAACATTTAAAAAATTCCATAAAAATGCTATAGAAAGTAGAAGTAGGAGAGATCTGACACGAGGAATCAATTTTAGATGTTTTTATCATGGGAAGAAAACCAAATTTGTAAAGGCAAATCAATTCTTTAATCAATTTTTCTATGAATACGACATTGAGCTGTAAACTAGATCTAAGAAGAAATTACAACAAATAATAAAGCAAGATAAACATATTACGGTCACTTGTGATAAGTCCATCACGATCTCTAGTGATTTTTGTTAAGAAATTTTTTTGTCACATATGCCTTCATTTTCTGCATTTTAGAAGGAAACTTGTTAAATGTTTGTTTCTTTCAAAATATTTGTTAATTCAAGTGGTTATGAAAAACGTAGCTGAAGATTAAGATAACCTCACATCTCAAGACAAGTTCTTTTGTTTGTAGAATGTGTTCCAGTTTAGATTGAGCATATGCGCACATGGCATCGTAACCATAACGGTTACAAATTCAGTATTAACTTCTTTTAACTGTAGCCAAACATAGTTGAAATATGGAACTTATAAAAGGTAGCAGATCGAAACCTATTGGGATCGTTTAACAAGTCAAACTTGATTCTTTCTTTGCCCACACAGTTGTACCTAGTTGTGAATACCAGGCAATACATTTATAATCCTTTCATGAACTCCTATGTCGTTAGTTGTTTGATCATTTCAATGAGCAACAACTTGGTTAGAAGAATGTGGCATGAAAGTAAGCACAACCAATTTGAGCAGCGTAGTCTCTTGAATTTACATAAAGTAGTAACTAAGTACTACCATAAGGTGCAATAGCTTTCAAAGCCGTGATATTTAGTGCTTAGCAAGATGATTAGTTGCGAGAGTCATTGCAAAGCCATCCTGACAAACGTGGAATTCATGAAAAAACTTTCTAATGTTGTTTTTGCGAGATAAAGAAGTGCACTAGTCAAAAGCACAAAAAAACACAAGAAACCATAGAAGTTATTAGTAATACCTGGTTCAATTGGCAAATGAAAATGTTAGTTCCAACAATGAAACAAATTTAATGTAACACAAATGTAATCGGATAATGTAATCGGATGAAATGATGCAGAGAAAAAGAGAGCATGCCAACAATAGTTTTGGTTCTTATATGGACAAACAACTCAAAATGAGCTCAAAATGGGAGCCAACAATAATTTTGGTTTTTATATGAAGAAAGCAACTCAAAATGGGAATTACAATGGAAATTGTTCAAAATGGACTCAAAATGAAATTACAGTAATGAAAGTTGCACCCAATACAATAATGAGAGAATAAGACTTCAACCAACCACATTATAAATAAGTAAATTTAAATGATAATAATAAAATAACAAGATTGAATTTAAACTATGTCTAAGTGGCATAAATTTTTTGTCAAGGTTAAACTAATCCCTAATCAAAGGAAAAATAGAAAGACTATAATACTATGATAAATGGAATTACAATTGAAAATAGAGGCAAAACAAAAAGTATCAACCAAATTAAAACTGATAAAATGTAAAAATTTTAAAATACATATATTGGAAAAGGGTTCCTTAATTATTTTTTTCTCTTTAAAAATAATCGGCCAAAATTGAAAATATGAAAAAAAAAACTATTATTCATGAAAATGAAAATAATAGAAAAATGAAAAAAAAACAAATATAAAAAAATTAGTAATAATAAAAAATATAAAAATTCCTAAACAATACCCACACCTCAACAGATAGAATTACAAATAAATAAATTTAAATAATAATAACCATGATTAAAAAAATTTCCAATATTAAATTTTAAATAAATAACCAAAAATTTAATACATCATAAAAACAAAACTAAATGCTAATACCATAGAGAGACTACTTCAGTGCACTGCAGGTATAATAATATCATTTTTTCAAATCATTATTAATTATATCTTTGTACCGATAAGTAAAGGACTTCCCAAAATAAATTCATTAATCCGACAAATTTTCCGTGTAAAGAATAATAATAAAAATATGTCCAAACCAATAACATCATAACATCATTTTAAATGAATGTCAGTTCAATCTTCAATGTTGATGACTAAGGGATTCTCAAAAATAAAATGATTAATCCAACAAGTCTTTAATCAAGATAGATTGCAGAACAGATAAGCCAACCCGAAAACATTACAACGTTTGCTTTTAAGATTGATGTTTAGAGCATTTGCTTTTGTCAGATATGGTTCTTGTTCCCAAATTATTAGCAGAGTCAATCACATATGGTTCTTGTTCCGAAAACCGTTAGCAAAGTTGATAGAATATAATGTATTTGGGAGGACCCGATGTCCAGAGGTGATAAATCTATGGATGCATCGGAAGTTCCATCCCTGTGCGTTACGCTAACAGTGAGGACATTTTTTTCGTGTTTAGATGGTTTAATTGAAAGCAAATTAAAGCGAATGTACGACCTTAATAAAAGTTAAATCGCTCCGTCCATGCATTGAGTAAAGGAATGGGCATCGAGCATATTAGTTTTACGAAAAACAACGCGAATGATTTACGGGAATTCCGAATTGCTTTTGGAGACTTTTCCGGACTCCCACCTATGAAGATATCCTTTACCTTCTTAAAAAGAAACAAATATTGGACGAGCATATTATTTACAAAATCAATGCGAGCTTTTGGAATTTCCCAATCACCTTTCAACACTTTTCTGGATTGCTCTCCCATGAAGAAATCCACTTCCTTATCAGATGTTCCAGTAATTCATGGACTCTAGTGATTATGGAAGGCTATAAATTCTCCTCTAGCGCAGGGTAATGTCGACATGTTGAAGCAATTGATCGATCTTCATCGTTATCTCAGTTGCGCTTCCCTTTGTTGGTCTGGATCATGCCTGTTGAGGAGCAGCTATGTATGAAGCAGAAGCCCTCCAGCAGGAGAGATTGTATTCAGTACGCTCTTTGGAATGCACCGAGGAAAGTACTAAAGAAAAGGCACATTGGATTCCTGGAGATGCGCTCTGACGATTCAGATTATGAACTTAATGGCCAAAGTGATTACTCGATCAAAACTTAGTCTATTCTAAATGTAAATGTTCACGGGTCATTAATGGTGAATATATCATAGCAGAAGAGTAATGTGGTGTGTTTCTAACTTTTCGGTGTCTCAGAATAGATGGAAACCTTTAAAATGTCTGTGAAGGACCTGAATCAATACTGTCTCTTAATTTTTAATTGGATTGCGACGAGAGTGGTTTGTGCGGCGAGTGAAGAGAAAGACTTCACAGTACGAACCTATTTTGCAGGAAACCTACTTATCGGAGCTTGATCATTAGCAACGGAAAGTTCATGAAGCAAGTCAACTTTGTGATACAGACTCGATAAGGTTGCTCAGATTGTAATGGGAATATGCATTTGAAATGAACAACAGGTTTGAAGGTACTGTTTAAATTATATCCTGTTCTCCGGCTGTCTTCCTCTTCACAAGTGTACTATTAGGCTAGACATCCGATTGCTTGAGCAAGAACTATAAGCAAAAGTCTTGAGAGAATCAATCTCTGCCTCATTGTTCTCATCTTTGTCGGTTAGATGTTTATTCCTTGTCGGCTAGATGTCTATGTTTGAATTCAATTAGCTGAATTCACTCCAGTTATTTGTTGTTGTTAACTTCTCTCTTATATAATATATTTAATTGTTGTAATATATTTAACGATTGAATTGTGGTAATATATTTAACGGTTACTCAATGATAAAAATAGTCATTCCCCATTTATATTTTTGAATCCATTCTGGTTCATGTTTTTGGCCTTTGTAATCTTTATCAAAAAGGCCGTGCCAATATTATTTTTAACTATTTTTGCCTCTGTTTTTATAACTATTTTCTATCTCGTTTATTTGGAGGTAAATCAGTGAACATGTTTTGCTATATAAATTTTTGTGGATGCCTTTTCGATATTACGGTATCTTTAAAGAAAGAAATCCGAAATGTTAACCATCTCCACAGTTCAAGATTCTCATCAACATCACGCTTTTCTCATCTGCTTTGGTGAATTTTGTCCAAAACTTTTGGGATTATAAATTTTAGTTCACAATTAAAAATGCTTTTTAAATAACTAAAATTGAAAAGCTGACAAATTAAAATAAAATAGAACAACCACATGTAGTAGTTAGATACCTGAATCATATATACCATATAGTAACATATCCTTATAATTCTGGCACATTACATCACTTATCACTTAATTATGAATGTTTTTAGTCGAGATAGATTTAGTGTACAATCTTCGAAGCTTCAGGGCCAAGCTTGTTTAGAAAAATGTGATTGTTCAATTCTACCCGAATATGTTTATTAAGATTGGAAAGCATTATTAATATAATTGAAATAAAAAGTTCGTTTAAAGAAGAAAGCAACTCATTTTCATTAATTCATAGAAAATTCTAATTTTAGGGAATCTTTCTTTTCGTGGGGGTGATGAACGAGGAAGTTGGCTTGGATGTGCATATTTTATTTTGGGCTTGAGAGAATATTAAATTTGAGGTGGCGTGGCTGTCGCTATATATGTGAATACATGTGGTTTCATTTACCTTAATGAATCATGAAGTTTGCTAAATGCACAAGTTAGGTTAGTCCGCTCTATGTTTGAGAGCTGAATTTACTCGTCACCTATGGGAAAGAGACTCAAGTTTCAACCAATTTTTGAGGTGGGATTTGGGTCTGACCAACATAACGTTAAAATTGTAATGTGAATTATTTGTAGTCTCACATATCACAATATCAGAAGGAAACTTCATATTCCTAACCGCTATGAGGAAACTTGAGCTTTGAATCTTAGGGGAAAATTCATTAAGAAGGTCATTAGTGGTTTGAGGCACAAGAAAACAAGAGTCTTACCAGGTTTGGCAACTCTTAGGGGATATGACACAAAAAGCACTATGTTGGCTTTCATCTCTCGAAAACTAGTGGTCACCTTTTTCTGAGTTATCTTTTATCACTCAAAACTTTCAAGTAGAGAGAAATCAATCAAGAGAGTTGGAGGAAAAATGCATTTTCTCTATGAATCATTTGATTTAATGATAACAACAATGTGATTGTGAGAAATTCGCAAAATTGAAAGCAACAATTTCCTTTATCAAAGAAAAATGACTATAATTTTTCACAAAAACCCTAGATCTCAAGAAACCCTGATTTTCAATTCAAAATGAGTTTGATCACAAATAAGAAAAAAATTTCAGATTAACTCATGTATTTGACAGGAAAAAATAATAATATCACAAGAAGAAGGAAAACCTATCTTGTTTTGATCAATCGAGAAACCAACCAGGCAAAACCCTAACAAATTTCGTCAAAGAGACCTGATTCTCAAAAAATATTAACAAAGCAATCAAATGAGCTCAAGAGACATAAAACAGTCCAAACAATGATAATGACACTTCCAGAAAATCAAAGTCAGGTCTCGGTTGAAGCAAAGGTTGAAAATAGCAACAAGAAATGCTAAAAATAACATTTCTATAGATAGCAATTCAGGATATATTCCAATTTTAATTTGTTCTTGAATTGAAATTGAGAATTAAAATTTGAATTTAGTCTCACTAGCTATTTGAAAAATAGTTAATTAATTCATCTTGAGTTAGTTAGTTGGTGAAAATCAAACATGAATTCTTTGTGAAGACATGCAACAGTTATACCTTTGATTGAGAATTTATCGCTTAATTAAGGAGATGAGGATGAGTTGTATTTGAGTTGTAATTAGTTAGCTCAGTTAACTGAGTTAAGTCTAGTTAAATTAGTTCTAAACGGAATGTGGAACTAATTGTGAGTTTAGTTAGTTAATGCATGCATGCATGCAACTAGCGTTTTCCAGATAACTGAATATTCATTCATAAATAACTCATGCATGTCAGTTCAGACAAAGACCCAGTTGAGATTAAAGGCGGGGACAATGTGCTATCAGTTGCTAGAATGTTCCCATGTGAATATCTTTTGCATGCAGAAGGAATTCATTCCTTAAGGATTGCACAATTACTACAAAGGTCAGAGCAGTGTGTGAGGTGAGAGTCACACAGGTGACTGCTGGAGGACCCAGGACAAATTGTTCAAGGAAATAGGAGGCTTGGAGGACTGAGGGAAGGCATATGTGTTGTCTAGTATGTCTATAAGTAGCAGTGAGGGATTGTAATAAGAGCAGGATAGCTTGAGAGCTAAATCTTTGTGTAATCCTAAGATATTTCCACTTGTATGATAATACATATAGCGGGGTTTTTAGTTGAGGCTTTCCCTAGAGTATTCTTCTGTGTTTCATGTGTGATTGAATCTTCTTCTCTGTTATATGTGTTCTTTTTTATCTTGCTCAATTTGATTCAACTTATGCAAGTTTGATTTTAGAAGTAGATTAAGTATTTTGCTTTAGTTATACTGCATAATCTGGTTAATCTACAATGAGAATTTCTACACTGTATCAGAGCAAACATGATCAAAGTAGAGAATAGTATACAACGAAGTTCGAAGTTCGAAGTTTGAAGTTCTTGTTTCTAAGTACAAAATTGATTTCTTATCACATCTCAAAGTTCACCAACGACGATCAATGGCTTTAGACTCAAGTATGCCCTGGATGGTAGCTCGAATTACATAGCATGGAAGGATCACATGGAAGCGGTATTATAGGAAAATGGTTTGAAGGACTTCATTGATCAAGAAGTCCACAAGCCAACAATAGCTATTGCCCAAGAATCAAAGAAATGGAAGAAATGTGTGGTGAGAGCGAAGAGGATTCTTCTGGAGGTAGTTCAATACCATGTTGTCTCAAGTCTCCATGGGAAGGAGACTCCATTTTCAATGTGGAAGACATTGAAGGATCTATATCAGAACAACATCAACCACAGGAATCTGGCGCTGAAGGACAAGCTTTGGAAAATGAAGTGTGAAAAGGGCGACACGATCTCTACATATCTTAACAAGCTCACCACCTACAAAGATGACTTTGGAAGTGTAGGAATCATGACAGGTGATGATGATATGGTGGGTCTTGCTCTCCTCGGTTTTCCTAAGAGTTGGCATAGCTACCAGTACTGAGTGAATTGAAGAGAGAAACTGCCAGATTGGGAACAACTGTGGTCAGATCTAATGCATGAGGTGATCAGGAGAAGCACCAGAGATAGTTCTCCATCTAAGCATGATGATGAAGAAAATATAGCCTTAGCTAGTAAGGCACGGAAAGGGAAAGGGAAGGCTTCCCATTCCAAATCGAGTTCTTCCCATGGTGGGAAGAAGATTGACAAATCTAAAGTGAGATGCTTTAATTGTCATGAGGTGGGCCATTGTGCAACTAATTGTCCATTGAATAAATCCAAGAAGGGATCCTCAAAAGGATATGAAGGTGAGGCCCTAGCATCTCAATTCGAATTCGATTTTACCCTCATCACATGCATGGTTTCATCGATGATGGGCTGTAGTTGGTTTTTTGATAGTGGAACCTCATTCCACATGATCTACGATAAGATTTTGTTCAGTACCTCGGAGGAGAAAGACCTCTAGATGTGCATAGAGATGGGTAATGATGAAATGTATAGTGTTTCAAGAGTGGGCATGGTTGCTTTTCAGAGGGAGCATGGGGCTCTCATTACCTTGACAGATGTGAAGTATGTGCCTAGACCGGACAAGAACTTGGTATCGATCGTGATGTTGGAGGACAAAGGCTACGATGTTGTCTTTAGTAAGGGAAAGGTTTTCCTTAGACACATAACCACGACACAGGTGAAGCAGATCAGTTCATGAGTCAAGAACCTGTATGCCCTTGAGGTTCAAAGTGCATGCAAAGCCTTAAGGAAAAAGGAAAATGTTGGAGACTTGATGGTTGAGAGGGAGAGAACATTACCTCTCAACATGCAGTGCCAGAAGAAGTCTCAAACGATTGTGGAGGAGCCACAATTGGATATGCTGAGAGGAGACTGAGTGGAGGCATCCACTCATGCAAAGACCTCCAGTAGGGGGGAATTTCGAGCCAAGTGGGCAGAAAGATCACATGCAGCCATACCTCCAAGTGAGAGGTGGGGCAATGTGAAGTGATAGTCCCGAGAAGGCTAGAATAGGGGCAGGATCCTTGAGGTAACTAGCCTCTTTGATTAGACCTTGCTACAGGAGCCCTGACAAGGAGTAGCAACACTGGCTGAGTGGGTAGAGACATATGCAGATGGAGCGGCAGAGAGAGCTTCAACATCAGAGGGCATTTCTAGCTCAACAGGGAGGTCAGTTGGGAGATAAGTTACTTACTTCTGAGTAACTGAGTTGTAGTGCAGCAGTGGGCAGCATGACGCAACATGATGAGAGGAGGTGTAGTGCAAATGCATGTTGGGAGATAGGACCAGCAACAACACCAATGCAGTAGGAGGAATCAGTGTGATTGATGCAGTCAGAGATCAAAGTGACAAAGGCTAGAGCAGTCAGATACTGAAGAGCACAGAGGTGCAGAGTTTTCAGTCAACAGAGGCAATAAAAATGAGAGACTTTGATGACAGAGGCATCATTTTGATTCAGGTTGGATATTTTTTGTTTCTAAAGTTGTTTGGGAAACAACACTTGAGAGAAGTGTTGCATGCAGAACATTCCAAAGGTTCAGGATCGGGTTCTAGTTGAATGCATTTCTTGTTGAGAGGGAGTCTTGAAAATAGCAATAAGAAATGCTAAAATAACATTGCTATAGATAGAATTTCAAGATGTATTCCAATTTTAATTTTTCTTTGAATTAAAATTGAGAATTAAAATTCAAATTTAGTCTCACTAGCTATTTGAAAAATAATTAATTAATTCATCTTGAGTTAATTAGTTGGTGAAAATCAAACATGAAGTCTTTGTGAAGACATGCAACAGTTATCCCTTTGATTAAGGAATTTATCCCCTAATTAAATAAAGGAGATAAGTATGAGTTGATTTGAGTTGTAATTAGTTAGCTCAGTTAACTGAGTTAAGTCTAGTTAAATTAGTTCCAAACAGTTTGTGGTACTAATTGTGAGTTCAATCAATTAATGCATGCATGCAAGCAACTAGTGTTCTCCAGATAACTGAAAATTCTCTCATAAATAACTCATGCATGTCAGTTCAGATCAAGACCCAGTTGAGATTAAAGGCATGGATAGTGTACTATCAGTTGCTAGAATATTCCCATGTCAATATTTCTTGCATGCAGAAGCAATTATTTCCTCGAGGATTTCGTAGTTACTACAGAGGTCAAAGTAGTGTGTGAGGTGAGAATCACACAGGTGGGAGCTGGAGGACCTAGGAGAAACTGCGCAAGGAAATAGGAGGCTTGGAGGACTGAAGGAAGGCATATGTGTTATCTATTATATCTATGACCAGCAGTGAGGGATTGTACTAAGAGCTGGATAGCTTCAAAGCTAAAGCTTTTTGTAATCCTAAGATATTTGTACTTGTATGCTATCATAGAGATGAAGTTATTCTTGGTCACCAAGTGGTTCATGGCATGCTTGCACCTTTGGTTCACAGAGGTGCTCTTAGAAATAGAAAGATCACTGAAAATGGATTCATAGCTCGTAGTCTTAGTGATCACGGACTCCGTGACCATTCATGTAGCCATCATTAGCTGGGGTATTCAAAAATTTCAAGTCAAAGCTGAAGATTTACATGTTATTACACAGGCAGATCGGTGAGAGCGAAAATTAAATTTGAAATCGTCGTCACTGGATTCGGTCGTTTCGATCTCTAGACTTCACACGTAGCAATGGCTGCTAGAGCTCACAAGGGTTCTCAGGCGTGGTGGGATTATCGTGGACAGGATGCTTTTTGAGAAAAAAGTTGTGGATGGATAGCGCTAAAATTACCATGTCAGGACAGTGCTAAAATTATGAAACGTTCATGTACAGTCAGGACAACATGGATAGCGTTGGACAATGTGGATAGTATGGATGGGGCAGCTACCATGTGAGGAGAAACTAATTCTATGGACGAGTAGCTTAGCTATATGGAGAGTAGACTAGGGAGTTACAAGGGACATAAGAGCTAAAAAAGGAGTTGGCTCTGATACCATGTCAGATCAGGCAGTAACTCCTCAAAGAAAAAACTGATTCATGTGTTTATTCAATCAAGTAGGTCTTCATTATATACATGAGGGAGAGACTGTTCAGTTCGTCTCCTGATGACTATTCATATTTCATATTTATCTATTTACATAAATTCACCCAATCACAAGGATTAGGTCTCAACATTCCTGATCTCCTTTAATCAAGGAATAACTTCCTCAATCAATGGAGAAACTATTGCATGTCTTCACATAGACTTCATGTTTGATTTTCTATAACTAATTAACTAAAGATGAATTAATTAATTATTTTACAAGCAGCTGCTAAGATCAATTTTGAATTTTACTTCTCAATTTTTGTTCATGGAATAACTAAATTTGAAATCTATCCCAAAATACTATTTATAGCAATGTTATTTTTAGCATTTCCATTTTTTCATTCCTTGTTGCTATATCCAACACTGGTACCTGAGATGCTATTTATAGCATTTCTTGTTGCCATTTTGAACAAGAGTGTGTGAGAGAAAGTGAGGGGGAGAGAGCGAAAGAGAGGGAGAGGGTGGATCTTAGAGACTGGGGGAGGAGAGAAAAGTTTGCGGGAGAGAGATAGATGGATAAGGAGAAAGAGATAGTCATGGAAGGAGGTATATAGAGATAAATAGAGTGACAAAGTAGGACGAAGGTTTAGAGAGAATGTGGGATAGGAGGGGTGTAGACAGAGTGAGCAAGAGATGGAAAATAAGATGGAGAGAGAGAAAGAGAGAGCAATGTGGGTAGAGATAAAGTGGAAGGAGAGAGAGTGTGTAGATTAGGATATTTAGAGAGAGAAAAAGGGGGGAGGGAGGAATGGAGATATAGGGAATGAGAGAGAGGATGTTTGGGAGGGGGAAAGGGAGGGATGAGAAAAATGAGGGAGAGAAATGGAGGGGTTGGAAAGATAGGTGAAGAGAGAGAGAGAGGAGGGGAGAAATGGAGAGAGAGAGAAGGGGGAACTCATCACCTTTGCACCCAGAATATCTTCCTTTGGGGCATAATCCTTCATATCTTTTCTAACCTAGAACCCTTTTCCATCATTATCCCCTCTTTCTTAAGATCTACAACTCTAAAATTTCACAACAATTACCCCTAGCTTTTGACTCTCTTAATCCTAGGTCTCATATTCCTCTGGCCCATAATGTTAGTCCCTTACCTATAATCCTTAGATCTGAAGCCTTAGACCAAAGGGTAGAAATTCCCAATAGGAATTGGGGCATGTTCTTGTTGGGGAAAAAGCCATGCATGAAGAAAAAAACATCCTTGTTGGGTAAAAAATTGTACTCAACCAGAACAACCTAATAGGAATGTAGGCACATTCTTGTCCCAAAGAATGTACAAGTGTTCATATGGATGCCTATTTAACATCCTTGGTGGTGGTTCAAGGATTACTGAAGCTAATAATCTAGGAATATGTGTGTTTTACTATGTGATTTTTTTTCATCCCGTTGCTAATTTTTCAACCATCATATTATTAAAAGAACCCTCATATGTCACTAGTAAATAAAATAAAATGGATTCACTTATAAATATTAAGAATAATTGTGGAAAAAATCACTAAAATTTGAAGGAGTGCTTTAGTTTCAATCACAATTTCTTTCTAATAGAAACCCTTTACTTAAGTAATATTTTTCAAATTAATTTTATTTTCCATTTTTTAATTCTCAATAAACTTAAAAGATCAGCCCGGTAATATTAGACACCTACCTTAAAAATACAAAACCACTAATAAAATTTGGTTCTTAGATTATGAAAAAAAACATTTAGTTGTGATCGTTGTCTTCAAATTGGACATCTACAACCCTCATGTCCTTTGGCAAAGAATCAGATAAGGAACATGCGAGGAAGACAGAAGAGAACAAACTAATTATTGTAACAACCACTCCTAATCAAGGAGTATGACGAAAAGTAGAAAAGAAGAAGGGTAGAAACTGGTAACAAATATTTTTTTCTTAGTCCCATTTTTTCTTCTTTCTCGTTGGTTTTGGATTTTAGGCGCCAACTATTGACTAGCCATATAATTTCATATTTTTTCTTTCTTTGCGGGGTCATCAGTCGAAAGAATGATATAAAAGAATTCCTACAGGCATCTACAAAATGTAATCTTGTTCCTTGATTTTCAAGTTGAATAAAATTATGATTTTTCTTTGGAAAAAAAAAAATAAAAAATAGATAAAAATAAAAATTAAATTAAGTAAATATAAAAAAATATCTTTTAACTTTTAAAGAAGTAATAACGATTTAAAAACTTATCTAACCCTCTGGTTAAAATTTAGTATATAATTTATCATATATTTAGAGTTCAAGTTAGGCACAAAAATCATTACAATTTTGTAGGCTCATTTACACATTTAGGATACATTTCTATGATTAAAATTATATATAGGGAGCTAATCACGATTAAGATATTTACCCTCACCACTTAACATATGATTGACAAAAACACATGATGACAAAAATTATACTCCCATACCGACTTTAACATATAAAATTATTAACGAAAAGCATATAAAAAACCTTGTACAAACTAAGCCCAATCTATCTTTATTATGGGATACCATTAATGATATGCAATCACTAGTTAAAACCCACATGCATCGTCGTTTAAAAATATCACGTAATTATTGAAGGAATATTAAAAAAGGGAGGATATGCAATTATGCGCGTTAACTTTGGTGTAATTGTTGAAGGCATATTTAGAAAGAGAGGATATACAATTAAATTAGCACAGGGTATATGTTTGAAGTTGTTGGGTGTGATTTTTTTCGGAGTGTAAAATGATTTTGTATTTATTGGTATTTCTTTTTAATTTCTTCATTTCCAGCCTCATTTTTATAGAGCAGCAACACCATTTTCAATTTTATATTTTATTTTTATAGAATAGCAATATGAATTCGAGTTTTTGGTCTTACACCAAAATTTTTGTAGGGTGTATTATGGTAAGTGAAAAATTGAAGGCATTTTTTACCAAAAGCTGTGCAAGATTCACAATATGAGATTAAATCTATCAAGATACAAGAAGATATGCATGATCATGATCTGATCTATAATTTTATTTGATTATGACCTTTTGGAAAGAATTTTGAATGTATTTGAAATAAATGGAACCTGTAGAGTCAAATAGAATTGGAGCTAGGGATTAAAGGTTTCTTCAGGGTTATTTTCTCCCACATGGAAGACAGATTGAGGGCTTTTGAAGGAGGAACATATTTTTCCAACAATGTAGGGATCTTCATGTGATTCTAGGAGTAGTAGAATTCAGAGAAGGAATATTTCCTTGTTACCCTAGTGTGGGTTTATCTATTTTCTCGTCCTAAGGAATATTGGGAGGAGGAAACCCTCAAAGATATCGACAAGGCCATCAACAACTTTGCAAAGTATCAAAGGTTGCCATAGGGGCTTCATTGAATGAGCGTATGACACATTACTTATGTTCATGGAATATTATGAAATACCATTAATTTGAATACATATTGGAAAATATATCTAAAAATCACGTTATTTAACCCCTAACAATACAAACCGAATACATCTTCCCAATTATAAAAACCCCTACTCTCACTACATATTGTAGTCATCCATTTTTTCATTAACATTTTTTATACCCCTTTATATTTTTCCATTAACTTTGAGCTCCACTCTTTATACCTACCAATATAAAAACCCTTTAACCCCTATTATATGCCCAATATATTATGCCATTTTTTTCTCAATATATATTCCCCAATATGAATGCATGTGGTATGGTATTTCTGCCCTAGTGAATCCCTCGTGGATGCAACGAAGAGAGGAGACTACACATCATATGCTTAGATTGGTGTTTACATGATTATTTCTTAATCTCTTCTAACGTCCATAGATATTTATTATCATGATAGTGTTTGGAATCATTCCCTAGATTATGAACATGTCCCCTTTAGATGAAAATATTGTCATTAATGCATACATCTTATTAGGAATTATCGAATTAATAGAAATTAATAGTTTGAAAGAAAGCATTCTTAGAAAGGCCAAGTACTTTTGGGAAAATTCCCCCAAAGAAAAGGAAATTTGAGTCCTCAAGGTACCACAAATCTTGACTAGATCCTTAGATATGGAAATAGGTTCGAGTCTTTCTCATGTTCGAAGAAGTCTCTAGAGAAATAAAATATTGAATCATGCATGCAATCAACCAAAAGAATTCTCATCACCCTGTATTGAATCCTACAAAGGTTGTGCAAAAGTATCTTCAAGAGCACCAAAAAATTCACCACTATAGAAAATGATTAGCTTCCTTTTGGAAGAAGCTAAAGAAAAATACCTACAAGAAGATATGGATTTGAATGACCCATGACTAATTGACCATGTAGAAAAATGGAATTGGAAATATGTGAAGGACATGCCAACTCAATAGGAGAGGATTCTATATAATTTCTATCCTCAAAGCAAGAAATTGGACTCGTGTTCTTCAAAGTCCAGTCTTGGTGTTCAAATGAAGGATTTTAAGGGACTATCCAAACTAGACAAATAAGCCAAAAATTGAGGCCGCAAGAGCAATAAGGCAATGATCCAAGAAGAAGATGAAAATTTAGTTAACTCGGGGAAATTCCTAGTTTCAGAGGCATTTCTCCCTTTGAAATCTATAATTTTCAAGCTGTTTTTTGTGTTTTCATGGTTATCTTTGTGATGATCTATTATCCGTAGGGAGTTTGTTAGTCTCAAATATATCGAGGATTTTTGTCCTCCTTTAGACATTAAAATTAATTGTAAACATTTTTTATTAATAAAAATATGTATTTACCCATAAAAAAAAGTTTTTTGGTCCCCTTTAGACATTAAAATTAAATGTAATATTTTTTATTAAATAAAAATATGTATTTACCCATAAAAGAAAAAGTGTTATTTTACGTAAATTTTTGGAAGTGTTGAATTTAGTTATATGTTAAATGCAAATTTTAGTTATTTTTTTTATGGTGTTAATTTTATTTATATATTAAAATGTAACTTAAATAATAATCTATAATTTGGAAAATTAAATTATAATTATCATGTTATTTGAAGATTTATTATTATATTAATATTCAAAAATATGAATGAAAAACTTTCAAGTGAATGAGTATTACATAGTAACTAGTAGCTTCTATTTAGTTTAAATATAACTGAAGTGGAGCTTGGAGAAGCCATGAGATGATCGATTAAATCCTTGATGAAAAATAGATATGAAAGTGAAAATGTTGTGCTAAAATGGTGCTTTTTGGTGAGGACCCTACCTCAATGGTTGGAATGGTGCTCTATAACATTATTTCTTTAGTAGTCTTTTCATTCAAATTGATATGTAGAAACTTAGTTTCAGAAGAATGAGATGTGAATTCTAGGAAACTTATTTTGCATCACCATTTGTCTCTTACAAGGTTCATGGGCATTGTACATAATTGATATAGATATCAATGCAATTGTATCTGCTACATTGAAGGCGGGGGATATGGAACAAAACTTTTATTATTATGTCCTAAATGACATGCTATTTTGAACAAGATTGTTTTATTTTGCAAAGAAAAATGGAGTTGAGATCATCAACAACTTTCCATACTTAACATGGAAATTTGAAGGTCGTGTTGTTTCAATGTAAGGTGTTAAAAAGCCAATTAAAAATACAAAACAACAACTCATCCATTTATGTTGAGTATCTTACACAAACATTATATTAAAATTTACACTTAGGATTCTATCATAGCCTCGTTGTCTCTCCACAAATCCATAACTTTATTTGGATCATTTCCAATGCTCAAGTAGATGCTTCATTACAATATGCAAAGTATTTCCCTAATATGCCTTCAAAGTCATATAAACAACAACATAGAAGGTTGTAGATGTCGCCCATTATAGATATAGATTTAAAGCTAAGATGAAATTATTGTAATAAATTTTATAGTTCACTTTGTTGCATTTGGTCAATAGGCCTACAAACTGGATCAATCAACATCCATAAACACCTTGTCATCATCCCTACACAAATCCCTAAGCATAACTCTTCCAAATCCCCGAGTTTTTGGGTCTAATTGCTTCATGTCAGTGCTTTTAAGTCCTAGTGCACCCCAGCCCTTTAGGGACTTGCGTTCAACAATAGGTTACTTAGTTCTGCGCTAGCGTTGATCAACATCAGGTTGTCCCTTGTTGGGGATGCGCTAATTATAGAAATTCAAGAAAAATAAAAAGAATCCCGAAGCTTCCTCTTCCATAAACTTCAAGGGGTTGTTACAACCATTTACTCCAGATAAGAACTTTGAATCATATCTAATCCTACCTTCTAGATTTCACCTCTTATCCCTTGAGCTCATCCTCCCATCAAGAGTGGATTTCAAGCTTAGCTTGGTAAATGGATAAGAATTCCTAAAGTTCCACACTCTCCTATAAATCTATAGCCATCTACAACATAAAAGATGGATTTTGGACACTACTCATACCCTCATGTTGCTTCTTTGATACTAAGAGAGTTATCATTTCCATGCATTAGGGTGACATTGTGGTGTGCTTTGTGACGACGGAGGACAAGACAAATTGGGGAGATCTCTTCAAGATCAACTTCCAATTTTGGTTGTAAACCCTCTCATTTTTATATTAATATAAAGAGTATATCATTTTCCTATATTTTTTATCTTGTGTTTACATTCATGTATTGCAATGCTATGGTTATCCATTGAATAAATTGATTGGATAATGCTACGTGGATGTCATAGATATTTGGCTTGTGTTGATTATTTGTGCAAGTTCTAATTATAGTGATCAGAGCTAGGATTGGAGCTTACGATTCAAGAGGAGAGAAGAGATTGGGTGGATCACAAGTAAACATATTACCATTCTCCAATTTCTCTAAGGGGAGGTTTATATTCTTTGTTTTCTCTTGTTCTACACCAGGCCACTAAGTCTAAGGAATATACTTTTGTCTGTAGTCATAAATTTCTTATAACAATAATCATATGATAAACAAGTAAAACATCATTCTTATAACCTTCTTTTCGATTGATATTTTCAAAAATAAATAGTTTGTGTGAAAATTAAGGAATAAAAAGTACAAGGAGGTAGTGAAAAAAATTAAAAAATTCAATAAAAATCCTATAGAAAGTAGAAGTATGAGAGATCTTACACGAGGAATCAATTTTAAATGTTTTTATGCTAGTAAGAAAACCAAATCTGTAAAGGAAAATCAATTCTTTAATCAATTTTTCTATGAATATGACATTTAGCTACAGACTACATCTAAGAAGAAATTACAACATATAATAAAGCAAAATAAACATTTTACGGTCACTTGTGATAAGTCCATTACGATCTCTATTGATTTTGGTTAGAATTTTTTTGTCACATATGCCTTCATTTTCTGAATTTTAGACGAAAACTTGGTAAATGTTTGTTTCTTTCAAAATATTTGTTAATTCAAGTGGTTATGAAAAATGTAGCTGAAGATTAAGATAACCTCACATCTCAAGGCAAGTTCTTTTGTGTGTAGAATATGTTCCATTTTAGATTGAGCATATGCGCACATGTGTTGGTGTACATGCACTTAGACTAGTTGTGCATGTGTACATGCACATACATGCACTTAGACCAGCTGTGTTGGTGTACATGCACCTAGATTAGCTCCAGTTAACTTATTGCTTGCATGTGGCACATGTACACATTAGCTTTAGTTAGCTTTAGTTATTGAATGTACAACTAAGCTTTAGTTATTGCATGTACAACTAAGCTTTAGTTATTGCATGTACACATTAGCTTTAGTTAGCTTTAGTTAGCTTTAGTTATTGCATGCACAACTAAGCTTAACTTAGTTGCTTTTATGTATTTATTCTAAACCAATATTGTAGAATCAATAAATTCTTTTCTCAATTCTTGCTTGCTTCCTTCCTTCTCTTGCAAGCTTGTTTATTGTTTTGCATATCTAGATCCTTGTATCTCAAAATCTTACATGGTATCAGAGCACAGGGATTTGTAATCAGTGCACAAGCAATTTTATTTGCAGGTTCAGAAGATTGAAGCAACAACAAAGATGGAGTCCAAATTGGAGTTTCCACAATCGGCAATTCTCACTCCATATAATTATTTCGAATGGAAGCCAAAGATTCAACTTCATCTCAGAAGTAGAGGCTTATTTCGAATAACCATAGAAACGGAAGTTGAACCAACATCGGCAATAGAGAAATCAAGATATTTCAATCGCATGGACGAGGCCTTCGGCATCCTATGCTTATCTATTTCTCCGGAACTGCTATTTCATGTTGAATCATGTTCAACTCCAAATGAAGTATGGAAAAGTTTGGAAGGATTGTTTGGAAAACAGGATGAAATGCAAGGTCACATTCTCGAAAATGAGTTAAACTCATTAGATCCGAGAAACTTTGAGAACATTCAAGATTTTTTCACAAGGTATAAAGCCTTGTTGGTTCAGCTGAAAGGATGCGGGATCGACAAATCCAAGCAAGAAAATCAGTTGATTCTTTCCATTTTATCAAAACTTGGTCCAGAGTATGCAGTATTCGTCTCTACATTCCACACAGTCAAATCTGCAACTGGTGCAGCTTGGAAGATGCCCTCACTGGATTCTTTTATTGAGTCTTTGATGCATGAGCAAGATAAGCTCATCAAAATGGGCACACTTAAAAATTCCAAAGCGCATGCACTTACTGTGCATGCAAAAGGAAAGGAAAATTCCAAAGACCATCAGAAAGGAAAAGGGAAGAAGGATCCTGATCCAAGAAAGGGAGGACCTCCCAAACCCCCTGATGGATCATCTGGCTCAAAGGAAAGGAAAGGAACGAAAAGGCAATCAATGTGCAATTATTGCCAACGTGGTTTTCATCCTGAATCTGCATGCATGAAGAAGACTATAGATCTTATGGCGCAGACACTCCAGCAACACAATCTTGGAGACCACATTCCTGAGAATGCTAAGAAGAAGTCTGGAGAAAAAGCACCAGACCCAAAAGGTAATGGGCATGCTTTGATTGCTCTTCATTCTGCACCACAAGAATGGATCATCGATTCAGGAGCTTCACATCATATGGCTTCTTCAAAGGAATCCTTTTCTTCTCTACATGCATACTCAGGTCCTCCCATTCTCATGGGGGATAATTCTGCAGTTGCAGCAACTGGACAAGGAAGAGTGCAATTTGAAGATGGAAGTTTTGAAAATGTCTTGCATATTCCAAGGCTTTCTGTGAATCTTCTCTCAGTGTATCAGATGACACACACATGCAGCAGAAGGAAAGTGGAATTTACCCCAGATTCCGTGAGCATTTATGACATGCAAACCAATTTGAAGATTGCATCTGGCAAGGTAAATGATCAATCTCGTCTGTATACATTTTCTGATTTTGTTCCTCAATCAGATTCTATTTTTCTACTTACGCATGCAAATGAAGAAAGTAGGATTTGGGATGAGAGATTTGGGAACTTGAATTTCAGATATATGCAATAGCTTAGTAAGCAAGGGACGGTCAAAGGATTGCCAACCATTGAATTTTTAGATGATATTTGTAATAGATGTGCTCTTGGAAAACATCCACAAGAAAAATTCAAGAAGGGGCATGCATGGAGAGCCTCTTCACCTTTGGAACTTGTACACAGTGATCTCATGGGTCCATTTCTGGTGCTTTCAATGAGCAAAGCAAGATATGTGTTGTCATTTATAGATGATTACACGAGATTCACTTGGGTTTACTTCTTGAAACTCAAGTCTGAAGTTTTTCAACATCTAAAGATTTTCAAAGCGCATGCAGAAAATCAGTCTGGAAAACGCATCAAGATACTCCGCACAAATAATGGGACGGAATATGTCAACAAAGATATCAAGAATCTTTGTCATGAAGCAGGCATACAGTTGCAGTATACAGTTCCTTACACTCCATAGCAAAATGGCGTGGCTGAAAGGAAAAATAGATCTTTGAAAGAGATGGCTAATTACATGTTGCATGCAAGATCTCTTCCGTCGAAATTGTGGGCCGAAACTATCATACATCCAGAACAGATCTCCTCATAAATTTGTTACTGGAAAAACACCTTTTGAGGCTTGGACTGGCATGCAACCTGAAGTTAGTCATTTCCGCATTTTTGGATCTCGAGTATGGGCCCGCATTCCTCCAGAGAAGAGAAAGGCTTTGGAGCCTCAAAGAAAAGCATGCATGTTTGTTGGATATTCTGATGAAGTCAAAGGGTACAGATTGCTTGATATCCACACTGAAGAGCTCTTTATTGAAAGGAGTGTAAAGTTTAACGAAGATATTTTGCATGCACCAGTAGATGAACTTGTTACCAAGTTTCCATCACCACTCATTGATGAGTATGCAGATGAAACTTCAGACCAACATTCTGATGACGATGAGTCTCTTCCTGTGACCCTTGTTAGACCACCAGTTGTTGAACATCGAGATCATACTTCTACACGTAGTTCGGAAGATTCTTGACCACCTTCAACACAAAAATGGCGAAGCATGAGTGATATCCTTGATGATCCTGCCTCTATCCCTCTGTTTGAGGAAGATTCGCAAGCACTCTTAGCTATGGAGCCATCCATGCCCATGCATGCTTATATGATGCATGGATCTGATCCACAAACTTATGCAGAAGCAAATGGGCATCCTGAATGGGAAGCCACCATGGATGAGGAATATAACTCTCTCATTGAGAACCAGACTTGGGATTTGGTTCCGCTACCTTCAAATTGCAAACTTGTGAGACGCAAGTGGGTTTACCAGACCAAGAAAGCATCAAATGGCCAAGTTAGTCGATATAAGGCACAATTGGTAGAAAAACGTTTTCAGCAAGTACATGGTGTTGACTATGATGAGACTTTTGCTCTAGTGGCAAAAATGGATTCCATTCGGCTAGCTCTCTCCATTGCAGCAGCAAGAGGATGGGAGGTGCATCATATGGATGTGAAGAATGTCTTTCTTCATGGTGATCTCGAGGAGGAAATCTACATGGACCAGCCACGGGGATACATGCAGAATTCATCTCTGGTATGCAAACTAAAGAAGTCTCTCTATGGCCTCAAGAAGGCACCTAGAGCATGGTATGCGAAGATGGATTCTTATTTGTTATCTCAAAATTTTGTACGCTGCAAATCTAGTTCCAATGTTTATTTTCTGAAGAAAATTGACTCCTTGTTGATCATAGTACTCTACGTGGATGATCATTTGATAACGGGTAGTTCAGCTTCTGTCATTACTAACATCAAAACTGCATTGCATAAGCGGTTTTCTATGATCGACATGGACTTGCTAAATTTCTTCCTTGGACTAGAGATCCATCAGCGTGATTCTGGCATTACCATTTCTCAACCAAAATATGCCAGAGATCTTTTGGCATGATTTCACATGAGTGACTGCAAGCCAGCAGCCACACCTTTCTTATCAGGAATAAAGCTTGAGAATGGCAAAGACACACCATTTGTTGATTGCACATTGTATCGCCAGCTTGTGGGAAGTCTTCTTTATCTCACTCACTCCCATCCTGATCTCTCCTATGCTGTCGGAGCAGTTTCCAGATACATGCAGGAGCCACATGAGTTACAACGGAACGCTGCAAAGCGCATCCTTCGATATGTCCAGGGGACAATCACCTATGGGATTCATTATGCAACCAATTGTTCTTTGAATCTCATCGGGTTCATAGATTCACACTGGGCTGGTGACACCATTGATCACAAGTCTACTTCCGGTTATGTACTTAGTTTGGGATCCGGCCCAATTTGTTGGTCAAGTAAGAAGCAGGCTGCCATTGCTTTATCATCAGCAGAGGCTGAGTATAGAGGAGCAATCAATGCCACTATTCAGGCAATTTGGCTACAAAATTTCCTATCTGATCTTGGGATTAGTGTCCATCATCCAACTGTCATCTCGTGCGATAATCAAAGTACGCTAAAGTTTTGCAGAGATCCAGTGCATCGGCAGCGTACCAAACACATCGAGATCCACATGCACTTCATTAGAGAACTCATTCATGATGGGATCATCGATCTTCAGTACTGTCCTAGTTCCGAGCAGATTGCTGACATCTTCACCAAGACTTTCACTGAGCAGAAGTTTCGATTCCCGCAAGATCGTCTCGGGGTGAAGGACACGACTGCCTAGCATTTGTCTTTTCTCTACTTTTGCATTATATTTTGAGGGGGGGTTTTTTTCCCACTGGGTTTTCCCTCTTTCCTATTTTTTTATGCATTGTATATGGGTACCTAAAATGGCCGTGTTGCTGGGACTCATTCATTTTGCATCACACTCACCTAAGTTATGCTTAAGGGGGGGTGTTGGTGTACATGCACTTAGACTAGTTGTGTTGGTATACATGCACCTAGATTAGCTCCAGTTAACTTATTGCTTGCATGTGGCACATGTACACATTAACATAAGATAAAGCACACTTAGCTTTAGTTAGCTTTAGTTATTGCATGTACAACTAAGCTTAACTTAGTTGCTTTTATGTATTTATTCTAAAACTAATATTGTAGAATCAATTTTTTCATTCTTTTCTCAATTCTTGTTCGCTTCCTTCCTTCTCTTGCAAGCTTGTTTATTGTTTTGCAGATCTAGATCTGTGTATCTCAAAAATCTTACAATGATACATGGATTTGTTAAAAAGGATAATCAAAGCAACAATTGTATAATCATTTGGATAACACCCAACTTGACCAATTCCTGCATGTTTCAGGTACCACGAATTTCTTCAGTGTTCGATTCGCACAATGAAAGCCAATGCACTGGGCATTGATCACATCACTTAGACACAAACGTTCGAATCAGGGGTTAAAATTGACACCCGTATGCACGTTTTGACTTTTTTTTAGCCGTCAAATACAGGCTCTTTCAAAATCTACATGTTATTATTAACACGTTAAAATTGACACCCGTATGCACGTTTTGACTTTTTTTTAGCCGTCAAATACATGCTCTTTCAAAATCTACACGTTATTATCTACACGTTAAAGAATGCCTCAGTGATATGGAAAGCAACGGTGGAGTCTTTTAGAGTGATTGAGCAAGGGCTAGCATGGAAAATCGGAAATGGGCAGAATGTGAAGATAGGGAAGGACCCATGGGTCGGATGCAATGGGAATTATGCCCTATCCCCTGGATTAACTCAGCACTTAGAAAGCGGAGGCATTTTTTTTGTATCAGGTGGAAACAATTGGTCACTCAATCATTTGGGGATAGGCCTGGAAAGATGGAGAAGATCTGGAATTAGAGCAAGGCTAGAGGAATGAATGGAACACCTATACTCAGGAACTCGCCAGATCACATGCCAGACTGAAAGACAGCTCAGACAAACTCATCTGGGTACATGCAGACACTGGAGATTACTCCCCAAAAAGTGGCTACAAATTCCTTATGTCTAGGAAAGGATGGGACCCTCCCAAATGGTGGTCGAGGCACCTTTGGAAGCTCAAATGCCCTCCTAAGGCAAAATTACTTTTCTGGTGCGTCCTAAGAAGAAAAATCCCAACCTGGGACATCTTACAGTCAAGATATTTGCATGGCCTAGGGATATGCACATTATGCAAATCAGAAGCTGAATCCATCAACCACTTATTCCTAAACTTCCAAGAAACGAAAAAGATTTGGGGGGAGGCATGAAAATTGTTAAATAAAAGGGTCGACTAGGCTGGTGGAAATTTGACCGAGGCATGGTCAAATTGGTGGAAACAACATCCTGAAGGAAACATGTGGAATCTCCCCCCAATTATCAGTTGGGGGGTTTGGATAGCCAGGAATAAAAGCATCTTTCAGGACAAGGAAGTCCCGCTAGCAGTTACGGAAACCCTCAGTGTCTCTATCTTCTCTAGCATCCCTGAACTAGAAGAGAAATATTCTCAAAGACAAATCAAGGACATACAGATAAAAGAGGGCACACCCTGGGCTTTTTTTGATGGGGCCTCATAGAACAACAAGGCAGGTGCTGGTTTAGTCATCCACGAAAACTCAGAACAGCTCATAAAAGCCTCGGTTGGTTTAGGCTCTCGCACCAACAACTTCGCGGAATTATCAGCGTTGAAACTTCTCCTATGTTGGCTCATTCAGAGGAACACTCTCACAATTCAGATCTTTGGAGACTCATTAAATGTCATCAAATGGGTTAATGGTCATAGTGTATGCAAAAATCAATCTTTAAAACTTCTGCTGGATGAAATTCAGGTTTTGAAACAATATTTTAACTGTTTTTCCATATGTCACATCTACAAGGAACTCAATGACTCAGCCGACCACCTTTCTAAAGAAGGTATACAACAATATATGGGCAACTGGAAAATAGTACAGGTTAATCATGGACATACCAGGTCTACAGATCAGCCGCCTTATCTCCAACATTTTTGACTGTTTTTTCACTGCATATATTTACAAAACTTTATAGCTATTCTCTTAATATATTTATGTTTATATCATCAGATGTAGAAGTAACTGAAAACTCTGCTCAAATTTTGTAAGGGTTGTTTTCCTCTTTCGAGGAGACCCACATGATCGAATGGCTTAATGATGTTCCGGAAGGACTATCACGGCCCACGGCTGTACAGCTCAGAAAGGGATTTTCTCTCCCAAAGACCTGTTGTTTTTTTGCTGAAAGTAGGATAGATTTTGTTTTGACAACAAAACAGCCTTACAGTTAAAACAGTGATGCTGATGCATATGCAATGTAACTTTTTATCTCTAATAAAATTTCGCTTTTTCTTCGAAAAAAAGAAAAAAATAATAAAAAAAATAAAATAAAAAATAAAATAAAAAAAAAAAATAAAAAATATTAATTAATTAATTTCTAAAATTGTGATATTATGGGAATGTAATAAAAATTACACGTTTATATATATATAATATATATATATATATATATATATATATATATATAATATATATATATATATATAATATATATATATATATAATATATAATAATATATATATATATATATATATAATATATATAATATATATATATATATATATAATTTGATTTGTTTAAATTTTATATTAAGTTGATAGTGTAAGTACCCACTATCAACTTACCTTTGTTGGATTGGACGCGTTGTATCATTTTATGCTTCCAGCACTTATGTGAATTTATGCAATTATCAATGCAATGGGCCTAAGAGTACAGAATCCATATCTATATTGTCTGGCCAGCATATCTAGATTTGAATATCATTAAGGCACACAATTAAAACGGGGAGCTCACCAACCCATTAATTTACACAACATTGTCAACATAGGCAATTTATCTTTGGTTTGGTAAGGAAATTAAGGAAGTTCCAATATCTATGAGAATTATCATTGGGTTAACTTTTTTTTCCAATCCAATGATGATCTGACTTCCATTTCCTACAAATTTTGTCCCAATTTTATCATAATATCGATTCTCAAATGGTATGTGGGGGCAGTTGGAAATTGGAATATTATGCAGTGAATGCCCAATGGCCATCACAGTGCTGGAGCCTGGAGCTTTCCCATTTTTGTAGGGATACAACCCGTAAAAGAAAAAAAAATGCAGAGTCGCAAATCCACAACTGCTCAAGATAAGCTCTTCTCTTGCACTTTCTTTCTGCTATTTTTTTAGTTATGCTATCTTATCGCAGTGCTTTATTTCAGCTTTAACTATATTATGTTTAGTTTTGCATTATCCGATTAATATGATATAGCAAAGGGAAGCAAATTTTTTTTTCCACAAGTAAAGTTTCTTTGTACTCAAGTTCTTTATATACATAAATTCCATAATTCAAGAAGATCGACTACAAATGCCAAACATGTTTTGAAAATAGAGTGACATGGACTTTTCAACCTTCTCTGGTTCTAATGTCAACCAATCCACTCAATTAAAAACACCGAACATTTCTAACCCGTTGAAACACGAAGTAGGTTGTCATAATAAAACCAACATCCTAATTTTTCAAGTTGTATTACACCCCAACTGTAAGTCAAGATTTTGGAAGGTTTTGATGTTTGAGTCATACCTGATCCCCAAATTTAGATCAAGTTATTGATTGTTCATTTCATGCTAGTGTATTTGACCTAGTTACACAAGAAATATAGGGGCCGAAGATGTCACATAAATAGGGCTTTTGTCTTCTAATTTAAAAAATGGATGGTCGACTATCTCTGCCAGTGATACACAACAATCAGAGAACATATATAGATCATAGGTCATTTTTCTTTTGTGAAAAACCTTGATTATGTCTTCACCTTCTTTCGACTCTTCAAGGTTTTGTTTCATAGCCTCAATCTGTTATTCCATACAAACATCTTCTTCCGTACGGTCCCTAGTTGTGACAATTTCAAGTTAGTGTTAGAATTTTTACAGTTCATTCACAGACAAAGACTCGAAAACCTCTCTCGGCATATGTTTGATAAGCCTATATAGCCCCACATGCTCAATTCCATATTTCACAACACAACCACCCATAAATGAATTAATTTGATCATCGCTCAATTTACTTCGTGAGCCATTCATATATTTCTCAATCCTCTTTATCTCTACCTTACATGTAGTCAAATGGATATCTATGGAATAGTCAAACATATAAACCTATGTAGATATTAGATATATATGGAATAGTCAAAGTTTATAGATGGAATTAGATTTGCCTCCAGACTATGGACTGGGTAAGATTTACATCGAGTTAACAAAGATCTCTCTTTCTACCACCTCAAGATTCTCATGACTCCAGGGATCATATATGAACCTTTCATTTTAAACAGTTAGTTATGATACCCATTGCCAAACATAGACTTCCTCTATTTGAAGGAAGAGAACATTCCAATGATTGTCAATTCAATAATCAATGACTATCCATAAAAATGCTTGCCCAGTCAAGGGCGTTTCTACCTTTGGATCCTGCAAGTTACTATATATCGGCAAAACAATTTTAACTAGAAAGGGAAAATTTACTATTGTGGATTAACGCTGGCCTATCCCAGGTTGTGGTTAACTCCTGACTTTGTATGTGAATGTTGTTCATGGTAGTTCATCCCTCTAATTCCCAAGCTTTCAAACTTCTCAACTAATTTTTAATTTTGTGAATGAGAGTTTTTTCTTTTTACTATTTTTAAAGGGCAAGAGGTGGATTAATTTGATAATTTTTTTTTAGATAAGTCAATAATTTAAAGTTACAAATATATTTAGTAAGATTGGAAGCTTTTCTATTTACCAACTAATTTAGATCCATCTTTAACTCTAGACTCGATTGATTGGTGAATATAATTTGAAAATATCATATAAAACTGGTAAAAATATATATTAAACGGAGATGGGCAGTTTAAAAATAAAACAGTTAAAAAAAATTCAGTGATGGGCAAGGTGACCCATCAAATTTAATGCCTGGTTCGAATCATAGTTAGCTAATGCACCATTACTCAAACACGGTACCGATCTCCACTCAACCTCCACGTGTCTTCAACTTGATCTCGTTGACCAACGATCCAACACCGACCGCACAACTTTGACCAATCTTCGCACCTGAATTATGTTCGACCTTATGTGAATCGCACTACCATAGAACCACATTGCATGCATTCCGTGATTTCAGGTGATAGGCCCACCAGAGATGCTTTCTCTTGCGATGACCCCAACCACCAATTTATCACCAATCTGATACCAAGTTATGTCAACAGATCAGAATATAGATGCAATCCTCACCCACGGATGTAGTAATCAACGATTCTACAATTTTTCTAGCAGTGAGAGATAACGTTGATCTTGGTCCAAGTTTGAAACACACTAAGATCTTAGCCCCACGAACTTGGAAATAAAAGTATACGCTCCTAGGAAAATTGCCCAGTGCACAGTAATATTGGCCCCAAATAAATTTGATCCCCCACAATCTTTCCTAGGTAGAAAATCTAGCATGACATTATGAAGCAATTATGCAATTTAACCCACAAAATTAGCAGATATGTCAAGCATAAGTGCTTTTGTCCATTATTTTTTAACAAAGATTTTGTAGAACTATTAACGGCCAAGGAAAATTTCTCCAGAAAATAGAATTTGGCACGTTCAGAATAAACCCTCGATCTACTATAATAAAGGCTTAGGCTAAGCCAAGATCAAGGCTTTCATACCCCTGAAATGTCCCCATTGGAGAAAATTTGGAACATGCACTTCATATAAAAAAAAATCATGCATTTCACAGAATCATGTAAAAATAAACAAATAAAGCATTGCAATCTCATAATACAATGAACGGGATTCTCAGCTTTATTATATTAGAAGAACTGGGGTTTACATAAAAATACAACCATATAGCTGAGATCAATGGCATTAGAGAGATCTAGAATAATGCTGAAATTATCCTCTAAAACAAACTGAAAAAACCAAAACAATGCAACATGTGAACCCTGAATGGATTCTCTAAGGGAAGAAAGGGGTGTTCACCCACTCTCACTGAATCACCCGAGGATTTCTGTCTTGGGGCTACTACTTGAGTAGAGAACCGGGTTCTCAACCTCAGATACAAGAAACAATATCAAAACCAAGATGTTCCTCCAATGGTCTCCTCCTCCTCTTTTATAGATTTGATGGATTCCTCTAGAAACTTATATTTTATTATTATTTTAATCATGGAGCACTTTTCCCTTTTTTATTTCAATTAAAATATTCTTTTTAATGTGGGAAAATGGAAGATTGGTCACCATGACACCCTATGTCACTGAAGCTCTCATTTAACCATCCCATCATGTAGATATTCTTGTTATGATTCCAACGAGTTATTACGCTAAGCTGTTTTTCCATGTATTCCCCCCGGAATGCCACCTTAAGCATAATTAATTAAGTCGATGTCTATAATAGGAGTAATGCTTGGTAGTATTTTCTCATGTTATCAGAATTCCCAATAAGGTGGAGAAAACCTGAAAATTGGAAAATGTCTAGAGAGAAGGCATAGTGGATAGTACCACAACTAATAGGGCCAACATTTGGGGGCATGTGCAATAGTGTTAACTCATTAAGTCCAGGAAACAAAGTCTTGAGAAAGCGTTTGGATAGTGTGGTCCCTTAGTTGATAGGATCTAGGAGACAAATACTTTTCATGACACCAACAATATGGGAAGTTTGTACCTTGGGCCAGTGTGAAAGAGTGTAGTGCAGTTGAGGTCCCACGAGATCGATATGGGGAACAAGAATTTTTTCTAACACCATCTACTGATAAGAAAACAATGCCGTAAAGTAATCTTAGTTGTAAAGGAACGTGCAATAAATCATGATGCGACAAGTCCTTTGTATTGGCCTCTTAGGCATAAGATGCTAAAAATTAAGGGCATGTAAGCTTAGCATGGACAACAGCATGATTGATTTAATGACTCAAATGAAATAATGGATCAGTCTTGAGATATATGCTAGGGGTGCATTTGGTGGACCTCTCAACATATGAAAATTCTATAAGAGTAGAGGACATAAATGGTAGATTTTTAAAGGTCTTGACCCAAAGGAGGTTTAATGTGGTTTTGTGAAAAGGGGTTAACATTGGGAGCATAACCAATATTGGTAAACCCATATCTGAGCACCAAAACTATAGTTTGAAATAAAATGTAGTAAAAATAAGCAAAAGAGTTTAACGAAGAGATGGGAATTATATTGGGTTATGAAATTAAAGGGTCTAACTGTGTAATAGGTGAGGATTGCATGATCATGGATTTAGCCTAATCATAACATGCAATGGATAATTTCCTATTCTGGAAGTAATAAGTGGCTACGTGTTTGTTGTTGAGGAACTATGAAGAACTTGTTGTGTCATACATAATTAACAATGGCATACCTCAAGAAATATAGGTTCCAATGTATTTTAATTAAACAGAGTAAACCATATTGAACCCCATCCACAAATACAAAGGGAGTAAATGCTACCAATACTTAGGTTGATTAATACAATTATCTCAAGCATCACGAGCCATACTGAAGTGCTCTTGTATAACTGTAACGATTGGTAATGGAGACCATAGCTTCATCACGAGGTTGAGTAAACGAAGCCCATTATGTTTGTCACATTGAGTCTTCAATGATGAAATAGTGAGCCATGTTGGAGTATTCCTCAATTAGTGTAAAATGCAGAAGTCACTACATTGAACCATATGTGATAGGTGAACAAAACAATGGTGACCAGAGTGAGAGATGTGTGGAATGTGGTAGCATGTGAGAGAGTTTGTTTGATAGTGAGGTTGTAGAGTTAGGTTGTGAGAGCCAGTGGAGAAGAGATGGCTAAGTGCTACTAATATGTAGATTGTATGAGCTCGGTAAGTGCATTTCTATAAGAATGTTGAAGAAGATTGAGAGAAGAAAAGTTGCATGGGCTATGTAGAGGGATGGTTGCTGAGGAGAATAGGAAGTCACGATTTGATTCAAGCTATGCATCAAAATGAGTGAGAGTAAGAACAAAAAACAACAACTTCCATATGGACAACAAGTTGGTGTTTGCATAATAGGAAGTTGGTGGTTCCATCATAGTGAGTGCATGATGTACAACATGGAAATTAGTGCCTCATGTAGTTGGATGCTTGCTTAAGAAGATTGCTTCTTGTAAGCTGTTTAGGTGTATGTAAAGAGAGGTTGGTGCTAGCAAAAAAATCCAAGGGATTTTGTGCTTCTATGAGTGGGTTTTTACGAAACTTGATGTAATAAGAGTAGTGGCTTTTGTTCTACATCATAATACAACTAAAATTTTGTGGTTTTTCTCCTGGAAGGGTTTCCATGTTAAACTGTGATTGTATAATATGTGTTGATTTAAATTGTTTCTTACATGACATGTTGTTGGTTGTTTACCTAAATTTTTTCCAAGTAAAAGTAAAATTATAATTCACAGTAGTTGCAAATTTAGTCTTAATATTGATTCAACTTCTTGCCCCTCTAGTATTAATCTTGTTTCAAAAATCTCCATGGTTAAGAATCTTGTTACATATTTTTTTTAATGTATATCTATTGACTCATATATTAATTCCCTTTTAAATTTATAATAATAATAATGGAGTAGTCTTTAAGTGCGCCTTCTTGGAGTTTTTAGTAATATTGTTGTTATATCTCGATTTTGTCGATTCAATGCCATGAAAAACCCTGGGGCACTTCTATTGTGAAGATTTCACCTGTGAAACTTGTGATTTCAATAAATCCCTAAAGATTTTAAACAAATTAGATGGGAAAATAAAATGGAAAATTTTCCAAAAAAGAGCACTTAAAGAATACTCCAATAATAATAAGTTAATGACTATACATGTTGACTGAGTAGGACCACTATCTACCCCAAATCACGATAAAGTTAAATTAAGTTTTACCAGGGAAATGAGTCATTGTGTTAGGGTCAACATTGTTGCATTGTTGGTTCACAGTTTTAGTGGCTCATGGGTTTTGCGTGTCTATTTCAGAATAGACTTTCACAACTTTAACTTTATTATCATTAAGTAGTAGGTTGATGGTCTAAGTTTAACCTCCATGGAATATGATGGAAAATTCATAATAGTATTCAAAAGTCAAGGGTTAAAATTTATCTCCAAGCTATTTATGCTCTTTTAATTAATTTATCTTAAATTATTTAAATGAAGAAATTGTTATATGAACACATGTTATATTGGGCATGTGATATTCATCAATTATGATATTGGCTCGTGGTATTGTAACAAAAACTATTTAGAAGTTAAGAATTTGCATGGCTAGGAATGTGAGATGTATCATGGGACAATTGTTTTTTATGATTATCATGGATTGATGCCTATAGGACATTGTGAAAGAAAACACACATTGCAAAAAAAAAAAAAATGAGGTGAGTAGTCAAGGACGATACATCACTTTAGTAAATAATATTAATATACTATTAATGATTTCTTTTCCATTTTAAAGTTTCGATATGACAAGTATAAAATATTATTATTATTATCATATTATAATTTAGATTAGCCTTGATTAACTAAATGGTTCGTTGTGTTAAAGTCAACATTGATGGTTTGTACGTTCATTGGTTTAGTGGCTCATGGTTTTTCCGATACTAATTGCTTGGAGAGGTGCTTTCTAGAACAATATCATAGAGATGTTGTAATGTAATGTCATGTAAAGATTTTAACTCGGTCAAAATAAAATAAAAAATAAAAATAAAATATTACTATTGTTATTTTCTATAATTATTACTAATATTTTTTGAGCTCTAGGTTTATGAGAGCCGGTGGTAAATACGCATGGTATATAGCTTTGTGAGAGCCCATGGTATTGACCTGTGGTATTCTTGTCAATACCGTCTATTTAAAGGGGGATTCTATCAACCTAGATTCATCTTAACACAAGATCTACAACACGCCAAGAGTCCATCTAGCTCACGGGTGTATAAAATACTATTATTATTATTATCATATTGAAATATTATTATTATTATCATATTATAATTCAGATTAGCCTTGATTAGGTAAATGGTTCATTGTGTTAAAGTCAACATTGATGGTTTGTACGTTCATTGCTTTAGTGGCTCATGGTTTTTCTGCTACTAATTGCTTCGAGAGGTGCTTTCTAGAACAATATCATAAAGATGTTGTAATGTAATGTCATGTAAAGATTTTAACTAGTTGAAAATAAAATAAAGAATGAAAATAAATTATTATTTTTGTTATTTTCTATAAATTATTACTAATAGTTTTTGAGCTCCAGGTTTATGAGAGTCGGTGGTAAATAATCATGGTATATAGCTTTATGAGAGCCCATGGTATAGTCGATCCCGCTCACGGGTGTATAAAATATTATTATTATTATCATATTATAATTTAGATTAACAAATGGTTCGTTGTGTTAAAGTCAACATTGATGGTTTGTACCTTCATTGGTTTAGTGGCTCATGGTTTTTCTGCTACTAATTGCTTGGAGAGGTGCTTTCTAGAACAATATCGTAGAGATGTTGTAATGCACTGTCATGTAAACATAAAAATAAATTATTATTTTTGTTATTTTCTATAAATTATTACTAATAGTTTTTGAGCTCCCGGTGGTAAATACCCATGGTCTCTAGCTTTATGAGAGCTCATGGTATTGCCCCGTGGTATTATTGTCAATACCAAGTATTTAAAGGGGGATTCTATCAACCTAGATCCATCTTAACTCAGGATCTAGAACACGCCAAGAGTCGATCCAGCTCATGGGTGAGACTGTTGAAAATAGATACCAAACACCAAAACTCTAGTGGAGTTGGTGATGGGACTGGTTTCATATTGCTTGTATCTTCCTACACTTCCAAAATGTGAGCAACGCCTCCAAAAATTTGAACAAAAGTAAGAATGTTACTCTATGAATGACGCCTCCAAAAATTTGAACAAAAATAAAACTCTTACTCAACACTAAGTAAATACAAAAATATTAATATATCTACTCATATTAGTTTTTTTAATTTTACTGATTTTACCAATAATTTTTTTCAAAACAATAAGATCTTATAACGCTTTACGTAACACACTCCAAGAGAGATCGCAGCTTTTTCTGAACCACATAGATTTTCGTATTAATCCTACAAAGTGTTTCTAAAATGTGCTCAACATACGGTATGTTCACTTAAAGGAACTGGTATTGCATTCGTGGTTAAAGAGCATGCTCGCCTGTGCAACCTTTCCTCTTCTCTGCGAATTTTAGTTTGTCTTAATGATTTGAGGGTGTGGGCCACTACACCAGATAGTACTAAAGATCTAAGGGGGTGGGCCACTGCACCAGATAGTACTAAAGATCTGAGAGGGTGACCCACTACACCAGATAGTATTAAAGCGATGGGATTGTGCATCAAAAAAATATTCATCCACATGCTAGGCAAGAGCTAATCAGCCTGCCATAGGGCATTAAATGCCTGTATGGAGGCGGGCTCTACCATGGATGTCAAGGGGGGTCATGGGCGCATCCATCTTCTATACATCATTTATCCACCAAGAGCATCATTCCTTTTCCGGGAACGCAGGACCCACCACCCCCGAGCTAGTACCGGGCCCATTTTCAAACCTGCCCTCACGCCAAAAGACCATTTTCATCATTCGCGCTCCCGTTCAAAGCTGCTCCACCACTGCAACCCATCTGGAGGAAACACCGCCCGCGCTCACAGTTGCACCCACCTCGCAGGCAATCCCGGGCGTGAGGTAAATTAGAAATACAGTAACAACTAACGCAAGTTCATCAGCTTTAATTTACAATGCAGAGCCACTAGCACAAATCAAGAATGCAGATCAACTTAATTACCTGAAAAATTACTTGAAAGAGAACCCCTCTGCTTACAGAAAGTAACCGAATGTGTTAAAAAAAATAAATTGTTTTGTGACTTGCAGTTATCAAAAGATGGAGAAGGAATATGGCAGTTAGATTTAACATTGTAAAACAATACAAAAATTAACTTTCTTTACCCCAATCAACAAAACCCTTATGTTTTCAACTGCGATTACATATATGGATACTTTTCTATTGACTACAATGTTGATATCCTCCTCAACAATATTTCAGGGGAAGTGAAAGCATAGAGCAGGTTATGATTTTGTTTCCGGACCAATATAAAATTTTATGGCTGCATATTATTTATTTTGTTCTATCTTATGAAATGCCTTTTTTCTTTGTACCAAAATTCTGGTAGAACCTGTCACATATCTGATATTTCCCACCTGAGTAGCTTGTCCAACTTGCTTCTTTATATATTCATTCTTTATGTCAAACTGTGGAAATAAAATAACTAAAGACTACCTTTCTTATAAATGATGTGTTTGAAAATCACCTAGATGCATAAGAGTTTACCAAAACCAGATAAAGAGCCTACTTTACATGCAGTAATGCCATGGTATATGTTTATTTTAACCAGCTCTCTGAGGCCCTCTTATAATAACAAAAAATATGTAGTGTGACCTTTGATGACCAAAGTCAAATAGATATTATATCTTATGGAGATTTAAACTGGGGAATCTATACTTACAAAGTGGAATTTCTTGATTTTGCTAAATTTGAATTATTACAAGAATCTCATGCTTCCATTTTTTCCAGCAATTCATTCATTTTAGTCCCACTCTTATGCATTGATAGTATCTATCCATTGCTTCAACCAGATGACATAACTCAATATCAACCAGCGACAGTTTGGTTGAATGTACATGTTTATATTTCTAATGTCGATATCTATTGTTTCATTTCACAATTGTGGAGTTTTGTTTTCATCATCTTGGATACTTACATTTTTCTTGATATGTATCAGTACTCTGTTTTTTTTTAAAACTAGAACTTAAGCATGTCCTTTTCTGTGATATATGTATCTAAATCATTGACTTTGAACAACATTTCTTCCACTGAGATTTGGTTTTTACAAGCCATTGTACAAAAATTTAGAAAAACAAAGACAAAGCTAATATTGTTGCTTCTTGGCAAAGATGATATAGATCCATCAACAAATGCAACATATGGTTCCCTCGTAAAAATCTTAGCATTTGTGAGGAATTTTGTTGTTGGAATCATGGTTCCAAAGGACTACATTTGCTCGGTCAATACAAACTTGTATTTAGAAGCACCTACAAGTATTCTACAATATGCACACTCTGCAGGGCTGGAAATATTTGCTGCTAATTTTGCCAAATTATAGCTATGACCCAGTAAGGGAATATCTTCAGTTTGTGGACAACAAGAATTTCACATTTAATGGCATCCTAACCGATTCCTCTGTAACAACATCAGAGGCTATAGGTATGAATTTCTTTCTACTTAACCTCCACCAATTTTTGAAATTCCTTATCCATGCCCACTTGGCCAAAGAGGTATTAGTTTATTTCTTTAAACTTGCAGACAATGCAAACATCAATCATCATAATAGTTATATCAGTGCAATATTTAGCAGTCTGTGTCCAAGCCTTTTTTTTATCGTTCCAATCCATTTCCACCATCAAAACAACGATTTAAACACTCCCACAGATTTCCCCAAAATTTTCTCACAAGATTTTGTCCAGAAATTCATGGTGTGGACAAAATTTTGGGGTTATGAGACAACACCCAAAAGTTTTGAATTGCAAATTCTGGGAACATCTAGGGTGGAAAATAGCAAATTCAAACAATTTATGTTTTGTACTGCAGATTCTGTGAACATCCAAGATGGAAAACAACCAAGCTAAACAATTTATGTTTTGGATTGCAGATTCTACTAGCACACATGATTTGACTTCATAGATTGGAAACATTTAGCACACATGATTTGACATCCTGGATATTACCTCTTGTTGATGGTGATCTGGATAAGCATAGGAGTGTTCTCTATATTTGGAACCCTCCACCCAATGCAATCCCTCTTTCAACATGTGAGCAATAGCTCTGGAAAACACTAATAGTGAACTGCAATTGGAATCGCTGGATATAGCAATGTTTTTGAAAATGTAACAGGAAAAACCATTTTCTAGGGTTTCTTTAGTCAATCTTACTAAAAGATGACATTTTGAAGTCCTTAGAATCCTTGATAGCATGACAAGGTTTGTCTTAAATTATTCATTTCTTCTTGTCATGCTACATCCTCATTTTCATGAGCATGCATGCATTATTAACTCTTTATGCCCAAAGTCTTATCACTGATATTTGATTTTATGTTATTTTTCAAGGATGTGCATTCAAACTTGAGGTAGCATAAAAATAATCAATTTCAGTTAGGATATTTTGTCATATTAAAGTATTCTAACATGAATCTATTTTGTTGTTGTCACTATGTAGTGCTTATAAGCTCACGAAATGGTGGAAAAGTGGACACTGTGCATTGAAGTATCATGCCGCCCAAATCCGGGTCGAGCATCTTTAAAATTTGTCCTTCACAATGGGGCAAAAAATCATGTAATTTATAGAATATGGGAAGTGCAGGGAAAAACAACCAATAATGAAGCATACTACATTACACTTGTTGCGGGGTTAAAAGAGGCAAAACACAATGGGGTGAATAACATAACAGTGCTGAAAAACTCAGATTTAATCTGTAATCACATGGAAGGCATCTACAATGTTCGCGCAGACAATTTGAAGCCCCTCTACAGAGAGGCAAAAATTGGAGTGCTCGATTTAATTCTTTTACGATAAAGCACCTTGCGGAGATCCATAAAATGTCTACTGATCTAATGGTTGGAGCAATCTCAAGTGTAGATGCAGGTGCCAGAGATGATTCAGGATCATCGTTCATTCCACTGGCAAACACTGATCAACATCAGTATAGGTCTCGACTATGTGCATGCACCATTGTTGTCATTTTTCTTGGGATTCTCATACCGTGGTTCTTTCAGTAAAGAACTCGTTAATGTACTTTTTTTTTGTTTTGTAATATCATTCATTTTAGATGTCCAATCATGTTATAACTGAATTCATGTGTCCAATTATGTACATTATATTTGAGGTGAACTAATGATTCTTAACCTACTAGTGGTTCAGCGAAGATTATTGTAGCTCCATTTGAATTTAATTTTAATTTCAAGTTTCAAATCCCACCTCTTTAATACAGTCTTGATTTCCACCTGGAAGGATGCCATGGGAATAAATGAAAGTAACAAAATAGGGTTATTTACATCTGGTTTGTTGGTTTTCACAACATTTAAGAAGTATAAGTCATTTCTTATGCAAACCCTAGCTATATCCACATCTATATGATGACAAGCCGAAAATAGTTGATGCGTGATCTAATGTGAGATGAAGAATTTCATACCATGAAACCCTCCTAGGAACATGGATGCATAATAATGACAAACTCTAACCTAGTATGAAGTGAATTTTCTTAGGTACATGGTTTGCCCTAGAATGATACAATGTACGCATATATCAATGAAGCCCTACATTCCCATGATGCCTTTGAAGATGCCATAATCTTAATAAATAAAAAACACAAGTGAAGAAATGCTCATCTTTCAAAATTGCCTAAAAGATTAAAAATATGGAGTCCCTAAACTTTGTCAAAATCATAATGATAAATTATGCTTCAAAAAGCTTAATCCCCCATTTTCTTGACATTTGATTTTCTTGACATGTCCCTTTTCGTCACACCCACACTAATCTTCCAACTAGGACACCTTTCTTACAAGCACAAGAAATGCTCTAGAGTCTAGTGTTCCATGTTTCCAGCACTGGAACCAAAAACTAAGGCTTTGGAATTTGCAAGAATGAGACCAACAATAACAACTAGAAAGTTAAAGCGTAATGCCCCATAATATTGGCCATCTTGTTACCACAGGTCTAACTGAGCTAATGGCCATAGCTCATCATCTAATCAAGAACACTCACTATTGACTTTACACCAGAATCAACGGTGATGTGCGACCATAAAAAGAATGCCATAAACCATAATAGGAAAGTACATCATCACCATCCATATACATCAAAGTGTAACTAAGAAAGATGTAACAAAATACCATGCTTATTAACATATACACAGCAACTACAAGAATCCTGATGGAACAGAGTAGGTTATCAAACATTTAGAACAATGCTCCATTCAGTATCCACACAATATCGCAAGAACCCTTCAATAGCATGCCAAAACTAATCAATGTTACCACTTGTAACAACCCTAAACTAGCAACAACCCTAAACTGTTCAGAGCTCAAGTACTTGTACACCACTACCTGCTCAATGGCAATTTAGGTAACCTTTACAGCATTCCGTTACCCTGATTTACATGCATCTTTCACATCCAAACTAGTAAGTAAAGCAGAGTCGTTTTCAAAGAAACGTTACAATGAGTTCGAAGCTCTCTTAAAACTTCCAAGTTTAAAATGAATATCACTTTACATTTGACCAAGTCAAATAATATATCTAAAAGGAGGATTACTCGTTGTACCATATAATTCATCTTTAGATCCTGTGTAATGCATAAAGAGGTGGAATACTATGTTATGGAGCCCATGTACTATTATCACAAGCATCACTTTCACTTATATCAAGGTGTCAAGGTTATTTCTATATTATATGTTAATTAGAGTCTAGCAGTGAGCAACTTGATTAATTCATATATCCTGAAGCCTTATGAATAATTGTATAGCTATGTTTTTATAGAGATGTAAAATTGGTTGTGTGAATGGCCTAGAGATGGCCTATGCTCATGGTTTTTTGGAGCCAAGGCTAGTTTACATATGACATCACTATGTTTTCACAATCATAATAGATTATATGAGTTCATTTACTAAATGAACTAAATTATGGTGCATCCAGAAACCAGATTAGTGTGATATTAGAAATTTTATTCATTAGATTTTAAATCCAGAATGTTTTAGTGTAATGCCTTCTGGACCTATTTTCACAATCATAACAGATTAAATCAGTTCATTTGCTAAATGAATTAAATTATGGTGCACCCAGAGACCAGATTAGTATGATATTAGAGCTTTTGTTCATTATATTTAAATCCAATGTAATGCCTTTTGGACCCTCTTTGGTATATGGGTTGTTATCTATGTAATGTCCATAATAATTGCAACTTTTACAATAATACTGTCTTTCCTCCTCCTCACTGATTGAAGAACAAGGATCCATTAAGCTACCAATATCCTCCATAGACAAGATAACCGCTTAGTTGTATAGCTAGTTACACATATCAAACTAGTAAGTAAAGAAGAGTTGTTTTCAAAGAAACGTTACAATGAGTTCGAAGCTCTCTTAAAACTTCCAAGTTTAAAATGAATATGACTGTACATTTGACCAAGTCAAATAATATATCTAAAATGGGGATTAAGAACTCACCGACCAAGTCAAATAATATATCTAAAAGGAGGATTACTCGTTGTACCATATAATTCATCTTTGGATCCTGTGTAATGCATAAAGAGGTGGAATGCTATGTTATGGAGCCCATGTACTATTATCACAAGCATCACTTTCATTTATATCAAGGTGTCAAGGTTATTTCTATATTACATATTAATTAGAGTGTAGCAGTGAGAAGCTTGATTAATTCATATATCCTGAAGCCTTATGAATAATTGTATAGCTATGTTTCTATAGAGATGTAAAATTGGTTGTGTGAATGGCCTAGAGATGGCCTGTGCTCATGGTTTCTTGGAGTCAAGGATAGTTTACATATGACATCACTATGTTTTCACAATCATAACAGATTATATCAGTTCATTTACTAAATGAACTAAATTATGGTGCATCCAGAAACCAGATTAGTGTGATATTAGAAATTTTATTCATTAGATTTTAAATCCAGAATGTTTCAGTTTAATGCCTTCTAGACCTATTTTCACAATCATAACATATCAAATAAGTTCATTTACTAAATGAATTAAATTATGGTGCACCCAGAGACCAGATTAGTATGATATTAGAGCTTTTGTTCATTAGATTTAAATCTAGTGTAATGCCTTCTAGACCCTCTTTGGTATATGGGTTGTTATCTATGTAATGTCCATAATAATTGCAACTTTTACAATAATACCGTCTTTCCTCCTCCTCACTGGTTGAAGAACAAGGATCCATTAAGCTGCCAATATCCTCCATAGACAAGATAACTGCTTAGCCGTATAGCTAGTTACACAGATCAAACTTTACAAAAAAAACTCGTTGAAAAACCATGGTGCTTTACAGGCCTTATCTTCCCAAGCATATACTAAAAGAATACAATTTTGTATAAGTATAGTGAAATATGCTACAAATTACAATGACATTTGAAAAACTCCATCACTAACTCTGCTTTCCAAAGCAATGGGTGTCTCACTTGGAGGAGGCTCACAACACAAATAGCCATGGAACTGCTATTATAGCTCTGTTCCGAAGAATAGATAACTCTTGATACATAATATAGCCGAAAAGGTATAACAATAACCAGATCGTTCTGCAAGAAAGTGATCTAAGGTTAGACTAAACATCTGAAAACAAATGTAATATATTCTTAGTGTGAACAGGACTTTAGTAGTTAAGACTTCCACCTGTTGCACCTTGTCACCATCCTATACGAACCAGCTGACTCCCTGATCAGAGAATCTGTGAGATGGCTTTCCAAACAAACTTGGAAAGGTTGATTTTATTCACTTTCATGGACATCAAAAGACAAGTATAACTGCAAGGAGATGATGATTCTTCCATAAAAAATTAATAATCAGCTCAAGATTGCAGTCGATTGCCACGCAAACTGCTAGGTGATGCCTAGCGATTAAGTTCCTGGAAACATGAAGCACAAAACAATTTAGAGAACTGATATTGTAGCATGTACTCTTTGCTTGAGTTTAAGTGTTGTTTGAGATTTCTAGGGGGCAGCTACAAACTTTCAAAATTTTGAGTGCATTCTTTAACTCAAAAATTCAAGAATAGAAAAATCCCAAAGCAAAAAAATATCAAGGTCAAATGTCACAATTTGGAATGAGCTTGATTAGCATACCTCTGAAAAACGCCGGTGTCCAGATTGTGTATAGGTTGACTTCACAATGGTTTCCCACAGTAAGCCAGTCTCTTATGCTCTCACAAAATTCAATATCTTTCCAGCACAGCTCTTGAAATTAAATCCCTGCGGTCTCTAATACTATACAATGAGACCTTGTCTGTTTAATAGAGCAACTGACCATTTCATGCCAACATCACTATGCAAGCAATCCTCAGAGGTGTTTTGTTGCAACTATAAAACCAACCAGACCTACTGAAGAAAACCCCAAAATGAAACACTTTGAATACACTGACCAAAAGAAATGACAAAACCATAGCAAGAAACAGGTAATGGCAATTGTTTGATTCCTCCCCTGAAAGGAAGGCTACGAAGGATTTTAGTTGCAATAACAAACATGAAATCATAAATCATCTTTCAAAGTAGCACTATCCAATCCTAGCATGACTCAAAATATTTGCAAGGCGAGATCAGTTTCAACTGTCACTGAATTTTGGGCAGTTGGGTTATTGGCCATAACACCATTAGGATCATCTAGGTTCTTTTCATTCCAATAAATATTTTGGCACAGAAACCCAACTGATCAGAAAACTTACTTGGCATAACTGAACCACCAACCCCTCCCTATGATGATGGCAATTCTCTTCAATAGAATTAAATTGCAGTCAGAGAACACGGTGTTCTAAGCTAACTTAGAAGTTAGAACCACCATTCCCTATTTGATCTAATCCAAAATCTCCACATACACTAACAGTTTACAGTTCCAAGGCCATAAAAAATGCAGGGAAACCGAGCAAAAAGGGCAACTGCAAATGGGTAGAAATGGAAATGTAATTAGTAAGTTAGCAAGCATGGATCCTTGGGCCTGTTATTTGTAACTCCCAATGTTTAAGCAAGCAATATCATTATGGAGGCCTGGGAAGTGATGAAAAATGGTCAAACTGAAAAAGAATTCAAAAGAAATATGGGGAAACCCACCTTGTGGTAACTGATAACGAGATGAACTGTGGTTTGAAGAGCATTTGGAAGGCTTGTGAGGCTATTAAGATTTTTCTTTCCTAGAAGGATTAGTTTCTCAGATATGGCATGTCATTTAATGATCACCAGCTGTGGTGGTCCCCTCTTGTGAAGTTTGAGGGCAAGTTGCTGTTCGAGTCTCCCTAGGTCTTAACTTTAAGGTTTTTCAAGAAAGGCATTAACTCAACCAATGAATTCTTTACCAGATGATAAAATCCCAACGTGTAGATTGCTAGCTCTAACACCCTTTGTTTGAGCCAAAAATTTTGGTCTCCTAGCCATTGCCAACCAAAAAATAGATAGGCTAGGAATTGGACTAAACTTTGTCTCCAAACAAAGTATTAGATGGTATACTATTTTGCAAGAAGAGAGAGAATTTTTTGAGTATGGTCATTTTAAATTAGAGGATGCCAATAAGTTTAGAAGGGAAGTAATGGCTGAAGGGGTTTAGATTCCTTCTTCACCATAAGTGGACTGTCTCCTAATGGCAGAGTTGGATCTCCCTAAATAAGATGGAAGAGACAATACACCTACTATGTGGCCATGGACGACCAAGGAAAATGTTGGATGACGAAATTTGGTGAAGTAGAAATACCTCTATAACTAAGTTGCATGATATGGGGAAATGGAAACCTGAATTTGAAACAGAAATGTGACCCCTCAAATTAGTAAACAGTGAAATTTTCAGTTTTAACATTATGGTTTAGAATATGGATTCATGATTTAAAAGATACCATTTTATTTCAGATCCAAAATTCTGGTCACACAGTTTTTACTCCAAAAGTAATAAGCAATAAGATACTTTTTTTAGCCCCACTGAAATGTATTTTAGGCATGTTTCAGCCGTTTTTTGGAGTTTTTGTACCGAAATGTGGCTAGTATGCAGGGGGTACGTTTCCTGCAACATAGCTCTACAATAATTGTTTTTATCCTGCTAGGTCCATCCTTCCTTCATGAGTCATGACACATTGGACTTGAAAGACATAGCATTGAGTATGCATAGATGGGTTCCAACTCCACAATTTTCAATCATTTCTAGACACCAAAGGACTGACTTTGAGCATGTCAATAATTTTCACCAATTTTCACAGAAGACCAATTTTCACCAATTTTCACAAAAGACAAATTTTCACCAATTTTCACTGAAATTCATTTTGTATTGAAGCAACATGCCAAAATAACATCTACAGTAATGAGACAACCTGATATATAAGAGTTCCAATTCTGCCTTTATGTACAATACACTATATTGTTATCCAAAAAGGATGTATCAAACTTATAGTAGCAAAAAGGCAAATAACCTTTTTTTGGAGTTTGTCAGAGTTCAGCCAACATTTACACTGAGATTTTATATGCTTTGAGTTCAACAAAAAGATTTGAATAGCTCAATACGATAACCGTACAAAATTGAAATTAGATAATGTTGTACATATCCAGAAACTTTTTCAACCCATCATGCACACAACATGTTCTTGGATCAGGAGAGCCCTTTATAGGGTTATGCCCATATTATATCCATGAATACTCATCAGCTCGAATATTTGTCATCTCGCCATTGATTGCTGGCACTTTGATTGTTCTCTTCACCCGCTATTTCCTGTATAGAGTGCAAGCGGTGATACAATCCGAATGGTTGTACAATAGAGGGCATAACCCTAGGGTGTGGAACCGAAATGTTATGGGTTGAGGTAGGGTGCCCAATGAATGAATTTGGTGCAATTGGTGGAAACAACCAGGGGGTTCGATGATCAAACGGGAGAGGTGGACATGGTGAATCAAATGGAAAAGGAATCAATGAACCTCCCATTTTTGGATCCACATTATTCTCATGAAATAAACGAACTTGACAACTTGAAGTATTATGAGATGTGGAATCATCAACTGTAACAAAAAAAAAAAAACACATTGTTATGCAATTACATTGAAGGCGATGAAGATAATGATATTTTGAATTTCACATAAAATGATACATCAATTGATATTTCCATACCAGTGTTTTGTAAAATAGAACCTTGTACCCTTCTAGATGTGTGGTCCAGATTGATTTCTTTTGTAGAAGAAATCTCCAATTGTTCATTCATGCTTCTTTTCCTTCCACGATACCATCCAACCTTTAGAAAATGTGGTCCATCTTTTCTTGATTTCAACGCAGGAACACTTTGCCCCCTTTTTTTTGTTGGGATCAAGAAACTATGTCACCTCTTGGTAGTGACCTTGGATGGAGTTACAACATCAAATTTCTTATTATTGTACTCTTTCCTTACATTTTCTACCAATTGATTTAGTGCATATGCCTGCTCCAAAGTTGTGGGTGTTATTTGTGATAAACCCCTCAATTTCTTCATAGTTGATGACATCACAAGTTTAATTTCCTCATCGATTGTTAAGGCGCTATCTGGCCTTACAATGGTTGAATCAGTGGAAAGAGAAGGTGGAAGGTTCATTTCAATTTCTGGGGTCATTACAAACGATTCATTTAAATCAAGTAAATATTTAGGTCTTTCTGTAATAGACCTAGAGACATTAGGCAATTCATTGCCCCCCGAAGATTGCTAGTCACTACCATCTAAACTTTTAAAATATGCTTACAAATATTGCCATTTAGGGCCCATTTGCAATTACGAAAGTTTAGTTTCAGTCCTTTATAGATGACGTGATACCATGTATCACGAGTTGCCATAGTTTGGCTACGAACCAAATGCTCACTTTCCTTGTTTCCATCAGCCATACAATCTTCATCTGGGATATTCTTTGCTTTGCACTTACTTAAATTTATTTGTTGCTCAGTTTTTGAAGCTCGGACAAAACCAACTTTTTTTAGACGTTGCATGTGAATGTAATACAACTCAACCTTTTTTAATAACAAGTGCAACAACCAATCCACCCTTCTATGGGATGCATTGTTCTTCTCACAAAGGTACCTTTGCTTTAGATACTAGTGATAAGATTCGATAGCATTATTAGTATCCTGGTTGGAATGTGGGAAGTCCCTATATGCTTTTGCCCACATATCTGGAAAAAAAACATATATTAGATGCGAAGAAACAATAGAAAATGGTCAATTACAAAATAAACTGATAAAATGCAACTTTAAGAAACTTACATAATTTGTTGTTGTTTAACCAGTTGGTTGCAAAATAATCCAAAAACACAGTTTCTTCTTTGAATTCATCAAAGAAACTTTGAATTTCATGTTGCACAGATGCATCATCTTTACACGAATGCATGATTAATCCTAGAGCACGGAAGATACAGACTTTATTTTCCTTTCCCCTGACTTTAGTTCCGACATTTTTCAACCACGCTCTACGGACATGCCATACACACAATAATAGTGTACAATTTGTGCAAGTCCTGAAATAATATAACATTATAAGAGAATATCCTTGAACATTATTGCTTTTTATATCTTCTAAAAAGAAAAAACTGGTTCACCTTAATGCCTCGATTTCTGCTGCTACATCATCTGTGATCACAGCTCGGACATGCCAATCTGGGTTTTCCTTTTTACCATTTGCAAATAATTGTGACATCCATTTACAAATATCAAGAGTACCATTTCGTGATGATATGACCCATGCCACTGGAATCCCATTGTGATGATCATCAAAAGCCATTATGGTGTACAGTTGATACTGCATTACAATAAGAAAACAAGATTATAAGCATATAAGAGGACGACATTGAAATAAAGTTGAATAAATGAAGTTTTGGTAAATATGTTTACCCCATATTTGTTAGTGCTAAAAGTGGAGTCCATTGATAACATGTTGTTGTGTGAGTATTTCACCATCATTGAAAACATCCACTTAGTTTGTATGCCTATAATGAAAGGGATGTTTCTAACAACATCTTGTTGTTGGTAGAAGAAAAAGCTCTCTGGGCACTCACTAACCCAACAATCCACACTCATTGGATCACTTTCATGCTTCACATACTCCCGCCTCTTGATATTATTGTACATGTTTGACACATCTTTTCTTGTCATGAAAGAATCTCGAGGTGCCCCTGTGAACAACTCACCAGATCCATACCTTAAATCAAAGATAAATTTTTCCCATATCATTGTAGCATTAAAACCATCACGAACCAAATCTTCAACAATAGTTCGTATATGCTCTGTTAAATGCGGCGCAAAATTGAATTTCTGCAGCATGCCATTTGCCTCATTTCCATGACAAACCACATTTTTGTCATGAATATGTCTACATGCTGTATATATTAGAACAACATCATTTGGTCTAAGAGCAAGTCGTCGCATAATAAAGTGACAATGACAACCAACTTTGATGCTGTGACGTGGAAGAGGTTTTTTAGTTGTAGATCCAGGTTCAGCTACATTGTTGGATTGTACATGATTTGGACCATAAGCAGACCAATATCTGTGATCAAGAATTTACCAAAAATTAAATAAAATATTTATGCATGTTTGACATAGTGAACTTAAAATCAATATATATATATATATATATAGAGAGAGAGAGAGAGAGAGAGACTCACACAACATATTCTAGATATGTTGAAGAATTTGTCCTCTTGATATCCTTCACATCTTTAATTCATCGAGTTTTAGCAACAAATTGAGTAGGTGCACTTTCCCTCATTTTCTCTCCACTTATAAAATCCTCAGGTCGACAATATGGAATAATCGTGACTTGGTCTCCTGCTACTTTTGTCCATGTCAAATCTTCCACTGAAAACTCTATCATTCCTTCCGGGTCCTCAACCTCCAACTCATTGATCAAGTCCCACTTCTTCATTCTTCAAATCCCTATACAAATGAGGGAACATGAATATTGACTAAACATATGAGCAACAGTTCATGCTATAAATATTGAACACCACTTGAAATGCAATTTTTTGTAGTGTGTACAATTTATACTCAAGACCCGACCAGATATAAACACATTTAGAGCATAATTCCCTATCTGCCCTTCAATATTTCCTACCCATGCACAAAACAGTATTATAGACTTTCAAATGCTTCATCTTGGTATAATCAATACACTGCTGAAAGAAACATAATAACATGCAAAATCTGTTGCAAAGAAAATCCAACAACTCCTTGATAAATATGGATCATGACATGGGTTTATATTCTGAAGACCCAACCCTATTACTGAAACCTCTATCTATGTATCTCAATTTAAAATAGAACCCTCAATCTCTTAGCTCCAAGTCGTCTGCAAAGATTCCCCACCTCATTGTTCTTTATCCAAATCCCTGAAACAAGAACTTCTTGCACAGAAGCTACTTAGTAGATGTTGCACAAGAACTTTTCTGAGTTTTGAGTTTTACCAACATAATTGTTTGAACCCAAAGAGTAGCTAGCTGCATTCGCTAAAGTCCTATGAAAATGGGAAATGTTTTTGTTCCCAAACCCATATCTGCTACCTTTTGAAGTGTATTGCTTATGAAGGTGTCAAAATTGTCCTAACTCCACAATATTAGTATGAAAAGTTAGTGTTGCTATAAGATGATGTTATAATGTCTGATTTCACAGTGACTTTAACTGATTGCCATTTATCCCGCAGTTCCTGCATTTCCATACCAGAGGGAAAAACAATTGGCTCCTACAACATCTCCAGTTGTGGCTATACTGAAAGGTATCCCTAGCTTGTGTTCAGAAATTATTGTTCAAAAATGCCATTTTAAAATATACTTCTAGGTAGACATGACAAGGTTTTCTAGAATGAAATATTACTGTAATGATGCATCTTTTATTATATGTTGTGTTAGTAGATATGATCAGAGCATCTCAGGAGTATTGAGAAGAAAACACTAGGATAAACATAGCCATGGGTATGAGTAGAAGAAATGCAGAGGCTGACTTACAGTTGCCTCCTCGATTCAAATTCTTCCGTACAGATGAAGAGTTGGTTGTGCATTACTTGTGCAAGAAGGTAGCCTCTCAGATGATCCCTGTTCCTATAATAGCATAAGTGGATCTCTACAAATATGATCCATGGCAGCTTCCAGGTATATTTTTCATTTCTCCCCTCTAATCCTTGTACCCATATTTCTGAACAGATTATAGAAGGTGTGATCAGATGGATTTCAGGACTTAATGAAGAGCCTATTCTTTTCTTTTTTCTGTTTACAGAGAAGGCCCTGTTTGGAGAGAAGGAATGGTATTTTTTCACTCCCAGGGATAGAAAGTACCCAAATGGATCAAGGCCCAATAGGGCTACTGGTTCTAGATACTGGAAAGCTACAGGTGCTGATAAGCCCATTACTGCTAAAGGTGGAAAGAAGCGAGTGGGCATCAAGAAGGCTCTTGTCTTCTATGTTGGGAAAGCACCCAAAGGCACAAAGACGAATTGGATCATGCATGAATACCGTCTTGCTGATGTTAGCAGACCTGCAAGGAAGAAAGGCAGCTTAAGAGTAAGTTATTTTGTCCTCTTTGTAAGGTCTTGAGTCGGTAGTTTTGGAAATACAATTCACTGGGTCAATTTGGCTTCTAGTTGTTATGTTCCATGCTTTCCCCCTTTTGTTTCTTCCCCTGTTTGCTCATATGGGCATTAGCAATAAGGATATTGGTGCTGAATGCTTGATTCCTCAATTACAGATATTGGTTCTGTATTGGATTGGAATAGAAATAAAAGACACGGGACTTAAATGATTGATTACTCAATTGAAGCTATTGTCAGTGGAATGTTTGGATTTGCATTTTTTATGGGAATCATTATTGTATTTTTTTCTATCAGTTCTCTGAGGCCCAAAGGCTGGGAATTGTTTTTCCTTGTCTTGGATTTGGCCATTTGAAAATAGTTAGAGAATGAAATATAAGTTAGGGACTGGATTCTATATTTTCTTGTCTGCTCTGTCATTTATTTTGTGTATACTAATTGAAAATATTCTTCTTAATGTAGTTGGATGATTGGGTTCTCTGCCGAATATACAACAAAAAGATCAGTGCTGAGAAGTTAGCACAAGGGCAGAAGGAAAGCTCCCATGATGTTGTACCAGTGGAAGCCATCGATGAAAAGGATATGGATAATCAACCCTCCTCAACTTCAATTGAGCACAGTGGAATTGAACAGAACAACCCATCTTCTGACCGTCTGATGAAATTGGAACCTTCTCCAACAAGCCACAACGTGGTTCCCCCTCATTCTTATCCCATGAATTCCAATTTCAATTTGCAAAACCCGGATTTCTTCCAAAATACATCAAACCCTTTCAATGCCAGTACCCTCAAGGCTCCAGTACAAACTACAGCATTCAATCCAATTTCCCCCTCCATCGACCACCAATGGGCAAATTACAATTCAGCGGATTTAATTTCAAGACTGCATACTGATTCTAGCAGTTCCAAGCCATCATCATCTTCAGATCCCATTTCGGAGAAAGAAGAAGTTCAGAGTAGCTTCAGACTGGAGAATTTCTTGCAGGAGCAACCACAATCAACGTATAATTTCAGTATGGAAGGTCTACAAAATCCCTTCCCTCAGTTAGACCAAATAACTTTTCTTGATTTTAATCAAGATTACTTTACTGGCTTAACCACTTTAGACTACCTACCAAGGTTCAACTCAAATGACATACAATTCCAATGAGTTCATGGTCTTAGAGCAAGGCTTGTCGGTCCCTGGTTAAATATTTTTTTATAAGAGTCTGCCTGTACAACTTATCCGGCTATAGTTATTTTCAAACCATATTCTGAATCTCTCGTTTTAGCTTCAAAATCATGTACAACTTGATTCTTTGGAGACAACCTTTGACATAAAACAGGATTGGATGCCACAGATATTCAGTCTATCTTAGGTCCCATGCTATTTTTAGCAAAAGGCCCACCTCTTTTCTAATCAGAAGTTCCACTCTTTCTGTTCGAACTACTTTTTGAATGGTTGTAACAATTTAATATTTTTAATGTAATATAAGGCTGGAATTGAAGGAAAGGAAAGTTTAAGGACAGGAGCTTGCCATGTACTTTAGCATCTTTGTTGAATGAAAGGAAATTCAATCAGTTTTTCCCACTTTGTTATACAACTTTAATCAATTTGTTCCACTTTGTTATGCTCAGATGAAGTCCAAAACAATTACTAAATTTAGAATTTTTAATTAGAGTATTAAATTGCCTCACTTAAGAAAATATATCTAAAGCATTGTTGGCATATATTTCATTTTAAGGGTTTCATACCCTAATCCATTTATTATCTGGCTTGGTAATGACTTTAAAATTAAGTTATTATTATTATTTATATAAATCTCAATATAACAATTTGTAGAAAAATTAAAATACACACCTAACAGAAATGTGGACTACTACTGCTTACAACTACTTATGACCAAGGTTACTGAAACCAAGACTGTAGGTTCGAAGTTTCACCATAAGCTTAATACATCAATTGGATCTCACCCCAATAGAACAAAAACAAGACTCCTAAAAAGCTAATAGTGAAGAACTTAGTTTGTTGGAGCCTATCACTGAGAACCCTCCATGTTGGTTTGGCTCAAATCTCAGTTGGATTAGAAGTTGTTGCAAGTGGTTGAGCGTTAAGTAACTTGAAGCTTTGAAGTATTGCTACCTCCAATGTAAAGTGATGTTCAACAGTCATTCTTGCTAACATAGATAATAATCACAGTTATATATGCAACTAAAGGAAAAATATTAACATGTAAGCACATCTGATCTCATTTTGATTCTACTCTGCTATTTTCACATGACTAATGTGAGCTTTCATATGCATCATGCGTATTTGTTTCTTATTGTATGCAGCGATAACAAGCAAAGGATAGCAGATTATCTAAACTGCATAATTGGAATGTGAGAGCATGATGTCCTTTATCATGTTCACTTTGCTATTGATAATGGTAAGATGCCTCTGGATTATGCTTTTGTAAATAAAATCTATAGTTTGATTGGTTGCATTTTAGATTGATATTTTTCCGACCTTAAAAACTTGTTGACAAGTTGGGTGGGATCCAGTCTTGGTTGCACCTAGACTCTGTTGCATACACTATACTGGTTTTCAACATTGGTTGGTTAATGATACATTGCACATCTGATACTCTTGTAATGATAAGAAAGAGGTTTATAGAAACACGCATCCTTCAATTCAGCCAGGTATAATGGCTTACTATCATGTTTTTAACATGCTTTTGAGTAAGTAATGACTTGTCTCCGCATCATAAGTCCCCATTTAACAGCTTTTGCAACAAGAACTTGTATATAACCAAAAACCTTACACAATTCATTCTTTACTTATTTTTTGAATTCACAATTCTGTAGATGCATGATGTGGACAATTTAGAGCAGTATTTAATCAAGAATAAAATTGTTTTGGTTAAATACAAAGGCCAACCAGTTGTTTTTGGTTAAACACAGAGGCCAACCAGTGGGATCCTTATCCCCTGTTTTATTGTACTTTCTAATTTCTATTAATTTGAAAGCGTTTTTCTGTTTTGGAAAAAGATAAGGTCCGGTTTCTTTAGCAATAACTCTAGGCAGCCTTGATTCTCAATATTTCAGTGGAGATGCACCAGATTCTGTAAGTTCACTGGATATCAATCTTAACTATTTGTAGAGAATTTGCGCTAGTGGCTCTGCATTGTAAATTAAAGTTGATGAACTGATCTGCATTCTTGATCTACGCTAGCGGCTATGCATTGTAAATTAAAGCTGATGAACTTGCGCTAGTTGTCATTGTATTTTTAATTTACCTCACACCGGGATTGCCTGCGAGGTGGGTGCAACTATGAGCGTGGGCGATGTTTCCTCCAGACAGGTTGCAGAGCCCGTGTTTCCTCCAGATGGGTTGCAGAGGCAGAGCAGCTTCGAACGGGAGTGCGAATGATGAAAATGGTCTTTTGGCACGAGGGCAAGTTTGAAAATGGGTCCTGGTGCTAGCTCGGGGGTGGTGGGTCCTGCGTTCCCGAAAAAGGAATGATGCTCTTGCGAGATAAATGATATATGGAGGATGGATGCGTCCATGACCCCCTCGACATCCATTGTAGAGCCCGCCTCCATACAGGCATTTAATGCCCTATGGCAAACTGGTTAGCTTTTGCCAGGAAATGCCACTAATCTCACAACAATGGTACATCGCATTATAAAAAAATCATTATAAAATAATTTCATAGCAATGAAATGAGAACGAACCAAATAAAATATTTTTTATTTTTTATAATGTTAATTTTAGATAATGCTATTTAATTTTTAACTAAATAATAAGTTAATAATCTATGGCTTATCCAATGTCTGATACTGCCGAGGGATAATAATGTTCTCTGGAAATTACTTGGTAAAAGCCTTTCAATTAGACACGCAACATCAAATAGTACTGGTTGTGTTCTTATGTGCTTTAGCTTTGAGGCTTGTTATCTGTCGAGTTTACTTGGATAAGTGTCGTTACTATAGTGACTTTAGCGATGTGGATTCGCTACGTGGATTTGGTTTTAGTGGTGTACTCATGGTCCAAGTTACAGATTATGTAGTTCGGTACGTATTAAAGGTTTAAAATTTTATGAAATGTATTGATGTGTTAAGTTAGTTAGCTTCGACACTTTTGTAATTGTATTTATAGTCCAGGTTACACACTAACTTGATAATAGAGAAGGAATCCAGGTTAGGTAATAACTTGATAAAAGAGAATGAATCTAGGTTAGACATTAACTAAATAATAGAAAATGAAAACTTTTATAAGGGTATTTATATTCCAGACTACATGGTAAATAGATAATCAAGATAATTTTCATGTTTGAGAAATAACAGACAAGAAATAATAGTTATGTTTGAGAAGTTGGTTTATGTTTGAATTTTATTTATGGTTTAGCCTTGTAGATTTATCTAGTTTTCGGTTTATTATACATTTATTATGTATGAAGAGCGTTGGGTTTATCAAACATTTATCATGTATGAAGAGGGATCTTATCCTTTGGAGTGACTTTTTTTTTGGAGTGTAAAACTTGAGGAAATGTTTGCACCTCTATTTATTTGATACCTCACAATACATGATAGATACCAAGTTAAATACCAATCTAGATGCATCTAACTCTAGATTTATCGCTAAGAGAGATCAAATCCATGGAGGTGACCCTCTCTTTCGAGTGTAGAACTTGAGGAAAGGCTTTTGTTTTCCATTCATTTGGTTGTTGTTAAAAAGTTTTGTGGTGGATCTACATCTTGTCTTACTTTTTCCTTGTTAAAAAGCTTTGTGGTGGTTTTACATTATGCTTTCCTAGAGGTGACCTTCTCTTTGGAGTGTAGAAATTTAGGAAAGGCTTTTTCTTTTCCTTCATTTGGCGGTTATTAAAAAGCTTTGTGGTGGATCTACGTCATGTTTTACTATTTCCTTGTTAAAAAACTTTGTGGGGGCTTTACATTATGCTTTCTTTGGCTAACCTTACCAGAACATTCTCTTCTTTAAATGAGTATGTGTTGGATGGATTGAATGGTTTGTATGTCTATGCTTGGATGCTTTGAGTGGTTTGTGTGATTGTGTGTATGGATTTGGATAGTAATGTTTGTGCATGTTACAGTTGTTGTGTTGTATTTCTATATGTATATATAATTCTCTATTAGTAAGTGGTTCTTGATGAGCAAGCTATAAGATATTTTCAATAATTAATTTGTAGTTCCAAAGAAGATTGATTTTGCACATCTATTTAATTTAATTATAGGTATGGGAACTTTTGACACTGAATTAATTACTAAAAATATCTTGAAGATTATTTTTAATAACTTACTACCTCGAGTTTACTCTTGAAATAATTTGTTTTTTTGCAAATGTTTGAAATAATTTATTTCCTCAACAAGAGTTTGAATATTAATTTTTTTATAGTCCTTTTTGCAAAGTCAAGAAATAATGTATTTTGAAATTTTTTTAATGAGTGAACGAGTTTACAAATTATCTACTTCTCCTAACGATTATCACATGTCCATTTTCTATATCTTAAAAATGGATCTTAAATAGTTTTTTGATGAAATTATTTGAGAGACTATGTTTTGAATATATGTAATTGTTTGTTACTAATTAGTCATTGATGAAGAAGGGAAACCATCTTGTCAATATTTAATTTTCAATTTGCACAACTATTTTATTTAATTCAATGTATATTTTTGACACCTAATTAATTCTTAATAGTATCCCAAGAGGTACTACTAAATATATCTTGAAGAATATTTTTAATAATTCACTCTCTCAATATTAGTCCTAAAATAATTTATTTCATTCAAAAATATTTTGATGATTTTTTTATGCATTGTTTGTTTTGCAAAACCAAGAAATAATTTATTTTTTATTTTTTTAAATGAGTTGTTTACAAATTCTCTAAATCATTTGTTTTTCCAAACAATTATCACATCCCCAATTTATATATATCTTAAAAATAGATCATAAATAGCATTTTGATGAAAAAAATTTAAAGCAAATATTTTGAATGTTTATAAATATATATGTTCCTCTAATAAATATTTTGAATATATTGGTGTGTGCAACTGTGGGTTAGTAATTTTGAATATATGTAATTGTTTTGAATATTTGTAAATATATCCTTTCCCGAAATAAATATTTTGAAGATATATGATATTTTGTTAGTTATTAGTTGTTGATGAAAAAGGGAGGCAATCGAGTCAATAATTAATTTTTAGTTTGCAAGAAGATTAAATATTGGATCTGCACATTTATTTAATTTAATTCCACTTATCACAAGTTTTGACCATTAATTAATTCTTAATAGTGTCACTCTAGGTATTACTAAATATATCTTGAAAATTATTTTTAATAATTTATTGCCTTAAGATTACCGCCCAAATAATTTGTTTCTTTGCAAATGTTTGAAATAATTTATTTCATTCACCAATATTTTGATGATTTTTATCTATAATTTATTTTGCAATGTCAAGAAATAATGTTCTCTAAATTAGTGTAGGGAAGTATTATGCAAATAATTTTCATGTTAGGATTTTTAATAGAGTTAATTTTGTAAAATAAATTATTTTTATTTTTATTTTATCATATCTTCATTTTCTATATATCTTAAAAATAGACCTTCGATAACATTTTGATGAAATTTTTTGAGAGACTGTTTGTTTTGAATATTTATAAATATACATTTTCCTCTAATAAATATTTTGAATATATGATTGTATGCAATGTTTCAATGTTTTATATTGATTAAATTTTGGATCACTTGTTAAGAAAAAATTATAAATAAGAAATTATGTTAAAATTTCAATTAAAATTAAACTACAAATTGAAATGATACAGTTTAGGGACATTTTAATTCTAATTTATATATATGATCAAATTAATTTTCTCATCAAGATTTATTCATTTTGTAAAATCTCACCTTGTGAGTGTGTTGTATTTTATTTACAAAAGTTTAATTTATTCCTTGCACTATCAGGTATAAAACTATTATGTAATAATTGAAATTGAAATTATGAGTGAAGAATTACTTTAATTATTTTAATATTTTTAGTGTATATTTACTATATTTAATTTGGGATAGAAATTGAAAAGTTCATAGTATTTTTGTTGCAATTTTATTTATTTAATTTAAAAAATGCATTTAATCTTTGTAGTTTATATTCACTATATTTAAGATGGGATAGAAATTGAAAGGTTCATAATATTTCTCTTGCAATTGTCTTTATTTCAATTAAAAAATGCATAATTGGAATGGATATCTTGAAAATCCGATTAAGCACTTATATTGTGTATAGCTTAATCTTTTGAATTGCCAAATTTACAAAATAGTAAGTCAAATTGGAATTCCTTGGGGCATCTATTTAATAGTTTACCAACACGTAACCTAATTTCTTTCTAACCCCTTTTATCTCACATGCTAACTCTAAGTTTCAATTCACTTATCATAAAAGCCCTTAAAGTAAGACACCACTCCATCTAAAAAAATTATGAAATTTATTCCAAACCAAATTTAAGCGAATTACTATGACTTTATAAACTTAAAAAAAAAAATATTAAATAACTATTTTAATTTTCAAAAAGATATTAAAATTTATCTATACATTTTTATTATATTTAAATATTTTATTATTTAAAATATAACTTTATAATATATTAATAAATTTAACATCTTGAAAAGCTTTTAAAATAATTCCATTATCCATAATCATAATCCAAATTTAAATTTGTGATTGCATTAAAACCCTACCATAGAGTTCATCCTAGAAAATAAGGTGTTGAATATCCATCACATAGTTCATGCGAGAAAATAGGTTATTGAATATCTAGAGCTAGGTGGCCTCATCAATACCTTCTATGAATCAATACCGTTTACGAACCCTAACTTGATCATATCTAATCTTACGTTGTTGAATATGTAGAGCTAGGCGGCCTCATCAACACCTTCTAAGAACCTTAACTTGATCATATCTATCTCTTATACATGACCACAAACAAACCTATGTGGCCTATCGACGTCATTCTTCCACCATATGCTTTAAATTGTAAAGGTGTTCCAAAAAATATAATATATATATATATATAATTAATTTAGATAGAACCAACTTTTAGTTTTACTAAATAATAATTGTAGTAAAACTAAAAATAAAATAAATAATAAGATTATATATATATATATATATATATATATATATATTATAATTTTGAGTTTGCATTATTTTTAAAATTGAATTTTAGGTTTTTATTTATATGAATGTGGAGCGAGTACTAAGACAACGGAAACAAAGAAGATCGAATCCAAGTATAACGAATTCAGTGAGAAATTGTAATTATTGTGTAAATAAGTTTTTAATTTTTTATTTATATAATTGTTTAGGGTTTTATTTACGTTGACATATTTGTATGGTTATTTAGATTTTTATTTAGATAAATATTAATTTGTTTGGAGAAAATTATTTATTATTTGTATTTATTGTGTACATGTCTAATTTTAGTTGATCATAGACATACTTATACATTACCCTCACAATGAGTTGTAGAATGCACCTCTCAGTTCAACAAATATAAACAAAAACGCACGTAAAGAAAAAACAAAACTTCAATTCATTAATAACAAAACACTGAAAATTGTTTACATGTAGAATATAAATAAACTGGCAATTCATTAATAACAAAACACTGAAAATTGTTTACATGTATAATATAAATAAACTGGTTCAGGAGATGGTAGCTTATTCGTGAGAAGAGATGTGGCTCTTACATGACTTCTAAACTGTGTTACAATGAGGTTGAAGTGCCTTTTTATTATTGAACAACAATGGGAAATCCTAAACAACCAAAATCTTAACCCTAGGAGATGGAATAGTAAGAGTTTGTGGGCCCCATTGGGTTAGTTGGACAACCAACTTCCCAAGTGTCAAATGATCCTGGTTTGGCGCATAGGATACCTGGTTAGAAAGGTAGCTGTCATATGATCCTCGTTTGGCATGTACGATACCTTGTTATAAAGCATGTAAGCACAAGCTTGCTTAGGACCTCAAAAAAGCGTCGTTTAGGGGAAGTTCACTACCCGAATACTGGTAAAAATAGTAAATTGTGTTATAATCAAGGAAACTAATGAAATGAGCTCGAGGTTTAGGTGGAATAGGTGGGTGGCTACCAATATCCACCTGGATCACTTTCTCTCCTAGTTAAATTAGTAAACTCAAGTTTGTATGCTAGAAGTAGAGTTATGCATGAGTTGATTGCTAAGATCTAGCAATCTAATGGAGTTATTGTTAGTTATATGAGCTCTAGTCTATAATAGAGTCATTAGGTGTTCAATTGAGTAGTAAAACTATTGTTAACTCACATATCTCTTAGTTAAGAGATCAATTTACTATAAATAGGCCTAGTCATGCATGGAATTTGGGCGATTTTGGTTAAGTGTTGGTCACAGCAGGTCAGTGAGTAGGAGATCACAATTGTGGTGCACAGTGTGTTTCATGTGTGAAGCATTCATTGTAATTGATCCATATTATCATCTAAATTAATGCAAAGGAGCGGCTGGTTTTTTCCTAGTTAGATTCCCCTATAAAATCATTGTGTTCCTTGTGTTTTGATGGTTGCATGTTATTGCATATGTTTCTATTGTATGTTTTCTCTGCAGCAAATTGAGTAGAAGAAATTTGTGTCTACTGATCTGATTAGCAGCTACAAATTTCTTGTCATTTCTACAAATTTTGGAGAAAATCAACTAGTATGGTAACAATTATCAAATGTGATAATCAAAGCTCCATCAAATTTGAAAGTAACCTAATGTATCATACCAAGTCAAAGAATATTGGAGCACAACATTATTTTTTACAAAAAAAGATACAATCAAAAGAAATTCACTTAGCTTGGCTTGGCATATTGCAGTACAAATGAAAATGTGGGCAACTTATGTTCTTGTTGGAAAGGCTAATTTTGAAATTTGTAGAAACAAGTTATGTGCTGTAGAAACTTCATTTCTAAGGGGTATGTTAGGAACAATTGAAAAACTAAAGTAGTTAGAAGTTAAAACAAATCAGTTCTAGAAAATAAATTAGCTTGGCATGTTGCACTACAAATGAAAATGTGGCCAACTTATTTGCTTGTTGGAAAGGCTAATTTTGAAATTTGTAGAAACAAGGTATGTGTTGTAGAAAATTCATTTCTAAGGGTGTGTTAGGAATAATTGAGAAACTGAAATCGTTAGAAGTTAAAACAAATAAGTTCTAGAAAAAATCTAGGTTTAGCACAAATAATTTATCTAATCCTAGTTTTTAGGAATTGATTGTGTCAATGTATTCCTATATATTGTAATTTATTTTGAGTGTTAATTGAATTTCACATGTGTGTTATGAAAATATTGTTCATAAAAATTAAAGTAAAAATAGTAAACCTTAACACTAACTTGAATTCATTATTTTTACATAGTAGTTGGTCATGTTGCTTACTTTAAATAGAGCTAAACTAAAATAAAAATATTGAATTCAAATTAGTGTTAATGTTTAGAATTAGGTTAATTTAGGTTCTACTAGTTTGTAAATTGAGGTATTTTGTTATTTTTAAATTCAGCATTGTTTCTCTTGAGAATCCAATGCTACCCAACAACAGTAATAATGTCTTATTAGTCCCTCACATAGCATGGAATATTTCCATGAAAACAATTTTTTATTTAAAAAAAAAATTATAAATTTTTGATTGGTTGGACATATGAAAACAGTAATTTAATTGTTGTTGAATATATATAGTAGAAACAAAAATTAGCCAAAAAAAAAAAAAAATTAACAACAAAATTAAAATAATTATGAAAAATATTATAGTTAAAGAAAACAAATTTTAATTTAACAAAATAAAATTAATGAAAATATATGATTAGTTGTAATTTAATATGACATTATAAAAATACATAATATAATTATCAATAAGTCATAGCTCCATATAAATACATAATTTTTATATTTACCACAAAAAATATTTATTTAACTAAAATATTATCCTTTTATAATTTACCAAACAAATAATTTCACTAATAATTAATTTAAGTATTCCATAACAAACCATACTAATTAAACATACTCTTTAAACTTACTATAAAGAATTCAAACAACCATAGAAATAGTGATTACGGGTATAGGTAAATGTTATTCATCATAAAACCTTGCAATCAAATCATGTAAAAGCTTGAACTATTACTCTAGGTTCCAAAATCCTAGTGAAATGTATGGTTTATCTTATATTTAGATTGACATATTTAAAAAGAGGTTTTAATGAATTTACTTAGTCTTTTAAATTACCTCATATATATACAACAATAATCTAAACATATCTCTTGCAATCTTTCTTTGCAATAATAAACACACATTTTCAGGGTTCACAATAACTTAAATATATTTATTGTAATTTGTTTCTTTTTTGCACTAATAAACACATATTTTCATTAGTTTAGGATAGTACTATGGGAGTGGAGTGAAGTCTCTACAGAACTTTGAGATCTTAGATTCAAATCTTGTATGACTCTTTCTCTTTAGTGGAATGAATAATAGACATGTAAACTAAAAAATCAAAAAATCCTACCAAATTCACCAAAAAATAAGCAAACACATTTTACATATTCCATCGAATGTACTATTTCTACTCACCATAGAATAAACTGATATTAGAAAACACTAGTGAATTGTATGAACAGTGAAGATATCAATGCAATTAAACTCCAATATCAGAGTTCATGTCACCTTACACGTACAACAAAGATTTTCTTCTGATGGTCACCAAACATTTAAAAGCAAAAATAGTACACTCTGATTTTTACACTCCTACGAATCCAAGAAGATTAATGCAATCTGCAATGTGCTAATGAGGTTCCGGATGATTTTTCAATCAGTGCCTTCTAGAAAGTTGATTTTTCAGCAGCGCCTTCTGCCATAACAAATAAATTTGAAAAACGAAATTGGATCAGAACATATCTGCTCTCTATCGTAATGAATTACATGTCACGTAGTATAAAGTTGGACAGCCTGTTGTTTCACATTTTTACATCACAGAGCGGCCATTTATTTTCGTTTTTTTTTCATTCGGTACAATTAATGAGAATTAATGTAGTCTAAAAGATTGGAAAATAATGGGATTCTCGTTATTAAAATTTCATAATTTTTTTTTGAAATTTTAGGTCACAATGGTTGGCCTTTATATGCCAGGGTTCATACGTGGAGCTTTTCCAATTAAACTCACTGTCAGTGTTAGTGTGACAACAATAGAGCTTTTCCATCCAAACTTTCTCTCAGTACTAATCAGACAACAATTTGTGACGTCATTAACCTACTCCTTCAAAAATTAATGGGCTTTGTATTCGCCTGGGTTCAATACGTGGACCTTTTCCAACCAAACTCAATCTTAGTATTAGTATGACAACCATAGAACTTTTCCATCGAAACTTACTCTCAGTACTAATCTTGCAACAATTTGTGAAGTCATTAAACAACTCTTTATTATTTTACATACAAGTTACAATATAAATTTATTTTGAGGGTTAATTCAATTTCACTTGTGTGTTTTTTTATAGGAAAATAATATTCATAAAAATTAAATTATAAATAGTAAATTTTAACATTAACTTGAATTTACTATTTTTAGACTGTAGTTAGTTTTGTAGCTTAGTTTAAATATAGTTAAATTCAGGTAAAATTATTGAATTCAAGTTAGTGTTAATTTTTAGAATCCAATTAATTTAGGTTTCACTAATTGGTATTTAGTTATTTGTAATTTCATATTGTCCAATGCTACCCAACAACAATAATAATGTCTTAATAGTCCCTCACATAGCATGAAATATTTCCATCAACACTTGTTGAATTTTAAAAATATGTTAGATTTTCTATAGTTTATTATATTGTTTTGCAAAATTAAATAATTATGAGAATGTTGTAATTAAAGAAACATTTTTTACTTAAAAAAGATAAAATTATAAATTTTTGATAAGTAAAACATAAGAAAAATTAATTAATTGTGTTTTGATAGAAATATATATATATATATATATGAAAATTAAATAATTATAAAAATATTATAGTTATAGAAAACAATTTGTAATTTAATAAAAATAAAATTAGCTAAAATACACAATTAACTTTAATCTAATACTACAAGATAGAAATAAATAATATAATTGTCAATAAGTCATAGCTACAAGTAAAGACATGAATTTCTAACTAAAACATTATCCCTCTCTAATTTACCAAACAACTAATTTCACCCCAAATTAATTTAACTAATAGATAACTAACCTACCCTACTAAGTAAGCATGCTCTTTAAGCTCACCCTGAAGAGTTCTAATTGTAAAATATTTACTTAACTAAAACATTATCCGTCTCTAATTTACCAAACAACTAATTTCACCCCAAATTAATTTAACTAATAGATAACTAATGTAAAATTAGAAAGGAAAGGTGACTTTGGAAGTAAATGACTAAGTGGGTCTTTATTAAAGTGGGGTGAGTTAAAAATAAAAAGTGAGATTTAAATGAGCATTTAATCTCAGCCCTATATCTCAATTTATTTCAGCCGTTGATTTAGAGGTTACCCAAAAGTCACTTAGGATTAGATTAAAAGAAGAAAAGGAGGCAAGAGGTCATTCATTCTTTCATGAATGGATTGAGAGAAGGAGAGCAAGAGAGCAAGGGAGATTTCTGGACAAAAAGGAGAAGGAGACAGCAGCTTGGCACACATTCCAAGGCAGCAGTTGAGCAGATTTGTACAGTTGATTCAACACACAGTGAATAGCTGATTTTGGCACGATTTTCTAGAAATCTATACCGCTAGTTTGCACAGAAATCGAGGAGTGGTTTGCATAGAAATTGAGGAGTGGTTTGCTGGTTTTTCTGCACGCAAATGGAGGTCTGTACAATGTATTTATTGCAGTCCATATAGCACATTTAATGCAGGTCGTACAACAACATTTAAGGCTGAAAGTGGGCACAAAAATTGAGACCATACATCATTTATTGTTGTCCTGTTTGCTGTAATTTCCAGTATGCTATGAGGCACAAGAACGGAGATAAATTGTAAATTTGCTTGCTGATTTTTTTGTTGAATATTTCTCACTGTAAAAAATGCATTTTTAGAAATAAAGAAGAGCTCTCGAACTGGTTTTCCCCAAGAGTTATAGGGGATTTTTCCAGGGTCACATTGACCAAAAATCACTGTATTCAAATGTGTTAAATAACTGTTTGTACCTACTGATTTTTATTTTTGCATTTTCCATCGTTCTGTAAAATTTCCAAAATTTGTGTTTTCAGCAAAAATTTATTTTATTTATTTATTTATTATTTTTTTTTTTTTTTTTTTTTTTCTTTTTTTTTTTTTCAGTGGTTGAATGTATGGATATGGGAAAGGGCATTTAATTATATGGGAGAAATAAGGTGAAACTGAAAACCGGGGTGGGAAATGAGAAATTTTTTACATGGTATCAGAGCTTGAGTGCTAAAGTACAGTTTGGGACAGCAAGGAGGAAAATTACAGCCTGCTGATTTTTCACTCAGAAAATTCCAGCAAGCTGATTTTTCACAAACAACAGGTTTATCTTTACTACAACAATGTTATTTTTCATTTTTATGACAGCACAATGTCATTAGGATTGAGGGTGGAGGATAGGCTGGATGGGCATACAAATTACAACGTTTGGAAGGAGAGAATGCAGAGTATCTTTGAGGAGGCAGAAGTCTGGGATATCATGGTGAATAGCACACAGAACCTTGTTGTTGTGCCTACTAATGCTACTCAGTTGGTTGAGTATAATAAAAAGAATAACAAGGGTAAGAGGCTGATTCTAGACGGAGTAAAAAACCATTGCATTCCTCATGTGAGAGGAAAGAGCAATGCCCATGAGATGTGGACAACATTGTCCAATCTCTACCAGAGTACCAATGAAAACCGGAAAATGGTCCTGAAGGAGAAGTTGAAGAACATTAAGATGGGTAATGAAGTGCAGCTGGATATCTCACAAAGATTACTAATGTGAGAGATGAGTTGGCAGCAATTGGAGAGGCCATTCCACCCACTGAGTTGGTGCAGATTGCAGTAAATGGCCTCCACCGTTCATGGATAAACTTTACTGATGGGGTTTGTGCACGTGAGACCCTTCCCACATGGGAGAGGTTTTGAGGTGATTGCATTCAAACAGAGATCAGAAAAGGTCAACCTGGGGCAACCAAGCTAGTTGAGCAGGATGAGGATGTAGCAATGTCAGTAAGAGGCAAGAAAGGCAAAGGGAAGAAGCAGGCTTCCACAAGCAACGGTGGGGGCAAACGCAAAGGTAAAGGTAAACAGGGTAACACACAAAAGGACTATTCCAAGGTGAAGTGTTGGAATTGTCAAAAGATGGGACACTATGCAGTTGTGTGTCCGGAGAAGAAGAAGAAGAAGGGAAAGAACCAAAGCGTGGCAGCTTCAGCAGAGGTTGAGGACTTTTCAGTTAATTTTGACCGGGAGTTTGGGTTCACTGCGTATGAGTCTTCTAGTGTAGGATCACCTACCACATAGGTTCAGAGGGAGCATGCTTTTCCCTCAATTAGCGGAGCATTTTCAAGTATCTGGTATGTAGACAATGGGGCTTCACGTCACATGACAGGAGTCTGTGAGTACTTCTCTGAGCTTTCAGAGACTGGCACTGATATAGAGGTAGTACTCGGTGATGATAGAGTTGTTAGAGCAGTTGGGGTGGGGACACTGACATTTCAGAGGGAGTCCAAACCTCCCTTGAAGGTGTCAGATGTTCTTTATGTGCCAGGGATGAGCAAGAACCTCATATCCGTCTCAGCTTTGGAGGATAGAGGATATGAGGTACTGTTCAGGGGAGGACAGGTGTTGATGTATCCCAGGGGCACTCTAGCTGATTCAGCTAGAGTGATAGGTGTACGCCATGCAAAGGTGTACAAGTTTGCATTCCAGTCCCTTGTGGCATTGAGCAGTAGTACCGACAACAGAGCTACCAGTTCTGAGCTATGTGAGATTTGGCACCACAGGATGGGACATATGTATCATGGAGCCTTGAGGACCTTGCAGGAGATCAATACAGCTGTGCCAAATTTCAGTATTGATCACTTTGATACTTGCAAAGGATGTGCGATGGGAAAGTTTGCCAAATCCCCTTTTCCCAGCAATGATAGCAGAGCGACTGAGATACTTGATTTGATTCATTCTGATGTGAGCGGTCGGATGTCTCATGTTTCCTTGAGTGGATATGAGTACTATGTTTTATTCATTGATAACCACTCCAGGAGGACCTAGATTTATTTCTTGAAGACCAAGAGTGAGGTATTCAAGCGTTTTCAGGAGTTTAGAGCTCTTGTGGAGAAATAGACAAGTCGGAAGATCAAGTCCCTGAGGTCGGACAATGGGGGAGAGTACACCCTTCGAGAATTTTATTTTGCGGAGGCACACATTAGCAGGGAGTTCACTATTCCTTACAACCCCCAGCAGAACAGAGTTGTGGAGAGGAAGAACAGATCCATCGTAGGGGCTGCCAAAGCCATGTTACATGATCAGGGGTTGCCACTGTTCTTGTGGGCAGAGCCCTGCAACACAGCTGTTTACTTGCAAAATAGGAGCCTGCATCGTGCCTTGGGGCACATGACTCCAGAGAAGGCTTTCCCTGGGAAGAAGCCTAATATTGGTCATCTTCGTATCTTTGGATGCATTACATACTCCTACATACCCAAGGAGAAGAGGACCAAACTAGAGCCCACCGCAGATAAAGGTATCTTTGTGGGATACAGTGAGACCTCAAAGGCCTTTTGGATTTACAGTCCTGCACAGAGGAGAGTTGTTGTTAAACGGGATGTGAAGTTCGAGGCGGACAGGGCCTTTAGGAGGTCACGGGAGTTAGAGTATCTAGATCAGCAAGACCCTTAACAGAAGTTGAGTCAGTTGCAGGGATCTAGTGGGTAGGGATCAGGAGGATCAGGAGGTACATCTATGAAGATGTCAGGTCCGTCAGTGAGCAGTGGCTTGATGAGCCAGAGAGGTGGTGCTCCGAGCAACTCACAGAGCAGTTCACTAGGGAGTCCACTGATGGACAGTTCACACGATACCTCAGCTTCTACAGGTTCATGTGCAGGCAAGAGGACATCAGACAGACAGTCAGCAGTTTAGGCTACTGATGGTGATGAGGAGGAGTTTCATTCTCCCATGGGAGAAGCATACTCAGGGAAGAGGAAGCCCAAGTGGCTTCAGGACACCTTGAGAGATGCCACATGTTGCTGAGCCTAAGAGGCCGGTCAGAGAGAGTAGACCACTTAAGATGTTTTGTACCTATAAGGAAATGGTTACTAGCATCCTTGACTCTGAGCCTTCTAGCTACGAGGAGGCAGCTAGCCAATAGGTCTGGAGAGAGGCCATGCAGGAGGAGTATTCTTCTATCATGAAGAATGATGTTTGGGAGGTGGTGTTGAGACCTGAGGGCAAATCCTTGGTTACTTCCAGATGCCTTTACAAGGTAAAGCATGCTGTATATGGCATCATTGAGAAATTCAAAGCGAGGTTTGTGGCTAGAGGGTTCTCCCAGGTAGAGGGAGTTGATTATGAGGAGTCCTTCTCTCCCGTGGCTTGGTATACTTCGATCCGCTTCATTATATCGATAACAGCAGAGATGGTTTGGAAGATCCACTAGATGGATGTGAAGACTGCATTTCTCAATGGCTTCATACAAGGGGAGGTGTACATTGAGCAGCCACAGGGCTTTGAGGTGCATGGGAAGGAGTCCCATGTGTGCAGACTGAAGAAGGCTCTTTATGGCCTGAAGCAAGCTCCCAGAGCTTAGTACTCCACGATAGATACATACTTGCAGGGGATGGGTTTCACAAAGAGTGAGGCAGATCCGATCCTTTACTATATTGTGATAGGTGAGGAGCCTCTCATTCTGGTGTTGTATGTGGATTACTTGATCATTACAGGTGCAGAGAGAATCATAGAGCACTGCAAGAGAGATCTTGCAGCAGAGTTTAAGATGAAGGACATCGGCTTGATGCATTACTTTTTGGGTTAGGAAGTGTGGCAGGAGGAGTGGCATTTCTTCTTGGGGCAGGGGAAGTATATTGTGGACATCCTTGGTAGATTCCACATGGAGGATTGTAGACCCATGTCGACACCGATGATTACCAACTAGAAGAAGCTTCATGCTTCCGATTCCAAGTTGGTGGATCCCACATCGTACAGGGAGCTGATTGGTTCCTTGATGTATTTTGTCAACACTAGACCAAATATTTGTTTTGCAGTCAACATGATGAGTCAGTTTATGTGTGAGCCTAGGAAGGTTCACTGGGTGGCTACAAAACACATTTTGCGGTACTTGTAGGGGATAGTGAATTATGGTCTGGACTACAGGCAGGGGGATGGAGTGAGGTTGGCAGGTTGTACTGATTCTGATTGGGCAGGTTGTGCTTCTGATAGGAAGAACACTTCAGGATGTTGTTTTGGGTTGGGTTCAGTAGTAGTGTCATGGCTCAGCCGGAAGCAGTAGTCAGTAGCATTGAGGTCAGTGGAAGCAGAGTATATGGCAGCCAATCTAGCTAGTTGTGAGGCCATCTGGCTTCGAAAGATGTTGTTTGGCTTATTTGGTCAGCCATTAAGTCCTTTAGTGATTTATTGTGATAATCAGAGTTGCATTAAACTCACGGAGAATCCAGTATTTCATGACAGGTCAAAGCATATCGAGATCAAATATCATTTCATGAGAGACTATGTTCAGAAGGGAGCTGTGAAGCTTAAGTATATTCCCACTAATGAGCAGGTTGCAGATATTCTTACCAAAGCCTTACCACGGGGCAAGCATGTCTACTTCAGAGACAAGATGGGTGTGGTGAGGAACACCTTCCTCGGTAAGAGGGAGTGTTGAAATTTGGTACCGAAGGATAGGTGGTTCCTTAAGGCTTTGATCTTTGGCCTAGGGAAAAGTGTCCAAAAGAATTTAATTTTTCTCCTAAAGTAACTTTATAATTTTTATAAAGTTAAATCTAATTTAAAAGTGACTTTAAATGATAAAATTACTAAAGTCTAATTTTAAAGTGACTTTAATAAATTTAATGTAAAATTAGAAAGGAAAAATGACTTTGGAAATAAATGATTAAGTGGGTCTTTATTAAAGTGGGGTGAGTTAAAAAAAAAAAAGTGAGATTTAAATGAGCTTTTAATCTCAGCCCTAGATCTCAATCTATTTCAGCCATTGGATTTAGAGGTTACCCAAAAGTCACTTAGGATTAGATTAAAGGAGGAAAAGGAGGCAAGAGGTCATTCATTCTTTCCTGAGCAGATTGACAGAATGAGAGCAAGAGAGGAAGGGAGATTTCTGGACAAGGAGGAGAAGGAGACAGCAGCTTAGCACACATTCCAAGGCAGCAGTTGAGCAGATTTGTACAGCTGATTTAGCACACAATGAAAGGCTGATTTTGGCACGATTTTCTAAAAATCTGTACAGCGGGTTTGCATAGAAATTGAGGGGATTGCACAGAAATCGAGGAGCAATTTGCTTTTTTTTGCACGCAAATCGAGGTCCATACAACACATTTATTACAGTCCATACAATGCATTTAATGCAGATCGTACAATAGCATTTAAGGCTAAAAGTGGGCACGAAAATCGAGGAGGCCGTACAACATTTACTGTTGTCCTGTTTGCTATAATTTTCAGTTTGCTGTGAGGCACGGGAAAAGAGATAAGTTGAAAATTTGCTTGCTTTTTTTTTGCTGAATATTTCTCACTATAAAAGGGAATTTTCAGAAATAAAGAAGAATTCTCGAATTGGTTTTCCCCAAGAGTTGTAGGGGTTTTTCCAGGGTCACATTGACCAAAAATCACTGTGTTCAAATGTGTTAAATGACTGTTTATACCTGCTGATTTTTATTTCTGCATTATCCAACATTCTGTAAAATTTTCAGAATTTGTGTTTTCAGCAATTTTTTTATTTTTATTTTTCAGTTGTTGAATGAATGGATATGGGAAAGGGCATTTAACTATATGGGAGAAATAAGGTGAAACTGAAAAACGGGGTGGGAAATGAGAAATTTCTACATGGTATCAGAGCTTGAGTGCTAAAGTGCAGTTTGGGACAACAAGGAGGAAAATTACAGCCTACTGATTTTTCACTCAGGAAATTCCAGCAAGCTGATTTTTCACAAACAGAAGGTTTATCTTTACTACAACAATGCTATTTTTCATTTTTATGACAGCATGATGTCATTGGGATTGAGGGTGGAGGATAGGCTAGATGGGCATACAAATTACAGCGTTTGGAAGGACGGAATGCAGAGTATCTTTTAGGAGGCAGAAGTCTGGGATATCATGGTGCATACCACACAGAACCTTGTTGTTGTGCCTACTGATGCTACTCAGTTGGTTGAGTATAATAAAAAGAATAACAAGGGTAAGAGGTTGATTCTAGACGGAGTCAAAAACCATTGCATTCCTTATGTGAGAGGAAACAGCAATGCCCATGAGATGTGGACAACATTGTCCAATCTCTACCAGAGTACCAATGAGAACCGGAAAATGGTCCTGAAGGAGAAGTTGAAGAACATTAAGATGGGTAATGAAGTGCAGCTGGAAATCTCACAAAGATTACTAATGCGAGAGATGAGTTGGCAGCGATTGGAGAGGCCATTCCACCCACTGAGTTGGTGCAAATTCAAGTGAATGGCCTCCCCCGTTCATGGATGAACGTTGCTGATGGGGTTTGTGCACGTGAGACCCTTCCCACATGGGAGAGGTTTTGGGATGATTGCATTCAGACAGAGATCAGGAAAGGTTAGCCTGGGGCAGCCAAGCTAGTTGAGCAGGATGAGGATGTAGCACTGTCAGTAGGAGGCAAGAAAGGCAAAGGGAAGAAGCAGGCTTCCACAAGCAATGGTGGGGGCAAAGGCAAAGGTAAAGGAAAACAGGGTAACACACAGAATGACTATTCCAAGTTGAAGTGTTGGAATTGTCAAAAGATGGGACACTATGCAGTTGTGTGTCCGGAGAAGAAGAAGAAGAAGAAGAGGAAGAACTAGAGCATGGCAGCTTCAGTAGAGGTTGAGGACTTTTCAGTTCATTTCGACCGAGAGTTTGGGTTCACTGTGTATGAGTCTTCTAGTGTAGGATCACCTGCCACACAGGTTCAGAGGGAGCATGCTTTTCCCTCGATTAGCGGAGCATTTTCAAGTATCTGGTATGTAGACAATGGGGCTTCACGTCACATGACAGGAGTCCATGAGTACTTCTCTGAGCTTTCAGAGATTGGCACTGATATAGAGGTAGTGCTCGGTGATGACATAGTTGTTAGAGCAGTTGGGGTGGGGACACTGACATTTCAGAGGGAGTCCAAACCTCCCTTGAAGGTGTCAGATGTTCTTTATGTGCCAGGGATGAGGTAGAACCTCATATCTATCTCAGCTTTTGAGGATAGAGGATATGAGGTACTGTTTAGGGGAGGACAGGTGTTGATGCGTCCCAGGGGCACTCTAGCTGATTCAGCTAGAGTGATAGGTGCACGCCATGCAAAGGTGTACAAGTTTGCATTCCAGTCCCTTGTGCCATTGAGCAGTAGTACCGACAACAGGGCTAGCAGTTTTGAGCTATGTGAGATTTGGCATCGCAGGATGGGACATATGTATCATGGAGCCTTGAGGACCTTGCGGAAGATCACTACAGGTGTGCCAGATTTCAGTACTGATCACTTTGATACTTGCAGAGTATGTGCGATGGGCAAGTTTGCCAAATCCCCTTTTCCCAGTAGTGACAGCAGAGTGACTGGGATACTTGATTTGATTCATTCTGATGTGAGCGGTCGGATGTCTCATGTTTCCTTGAGTGGATATGAGTACTATGTTTTATTCATTGATAATCACTCCAGGAGGAC
>APFE030867923.1:254278-284201 GCA_000404065.3 Pinus taeda | reverse complement strand
AGTTTGGGATTCATTACAGTGCCAAAGCAACTCCTCTATTAGTTGGTTTCACCGACTCTGATTGGGCTGGTGACCCTGATGATCGGAAGTCTACTGCCGGTTATGTCTTCACTCTTGGTTCAGGACCTATTACATGGGCTTGTAAGAAACAGGCTGCCATTTCTCTTTCGTCAGCAGAAGCAGAGTATCGTGGTTCCGTGGAAGCTAGTAAGGAAGCCTTGTGGCTTCGTCAGATCCTATCAGAATTTGGCTTTGAGCAGCAGCATCCGACTACACTTTGGTGTGATAATCAAAGTGCCATTCAGCTTTGCAAAGATCCAGTTCAGCATCAGCGCAGCAAACACATTGAACTACACATGCACTTCATCAGAAAGCTCATTCATGACCATGTTCTTGAAGTGCAATATTGTTCAACAGATGATCAGGTTGCAGACATCTTCACAAAGGCTCTCACAGAGGCGAAGTTCACTAAACTTCGATATATGCTTGGAGTTCAGGAAGTTGTCACTAAGGGGGGATAGGCTCTAGTGCCTCCTTCCTTCTCCTATTGTGTCATATTTGTAAATCCTTCAATCCTATCCCAAGTTGTTCTTAAGGGGGGATGTTAGGATATTCCGACACATAGGAAATAGTTAAGTTCAACTTGGTCTAGTATAGAGTTAGGTATAGAGTTAGGTAAAGTGTGCTTCTTTACCATTGTACATTTTGTAACTTACAATCCGACGGTCACGATATGTAGTGATCCGACGGTTCATTCTCTCCTCGGTATTACCGACACTTGATCCGTGGCTTGACACCCGATTGGTCCATGAATTCTATTTAAAGCGCATGGAGGGTCATTTGTAGGTTAACCGTGCATGAGAGAAGCTTATGTAAATTTTCATTCTTTTATTAATAAATTGCCTGTAGTAGCCACGTTGGCGCAGGCCGTGGACTGTTTCCCTCTCTGAGGGTTTTAACCACGTCAAAATACTGGTGTATTGATCTGTGATCTGTTTGTGAGCGGTGTCCTTCTGGTGTTCTGTCTGAGGAACTTACCCTGTAAATTCCTACAAAGACCACTACAACATAGGTCTCCCATTCTTTCCCATGTTTTTTTAGGAAATATGTTCGAATCTAACCCCAACTCCAGAATTACTTGATCCATTTCATACTCTCATATTTGTGCAGTGAGACTCATCTCACGCCTCATTCTTTCCTTATGCTTAGCAATTTTCTTGACTATGCGAGGTCCTTTAGGAGCATTTCCTTTACCAACACATTTATTTATCAACTCCTATAACCCTTTCATGACCTTGCTATCATGGAGAAGCTTCATGCAAGTTTCCAAAATGGTAGTAAGCATGGAGGGGTCCATTTCATCAGATAGCTTATCCTGAATTCTTGAGGTAGAGGCCTCAATGAAGCTTTTCTTCACTTCCATGAATGTTTCTTTGGTGCACTGCAAATCAAGCCCAACCTCTTTTTCCGGAGCCTTGCAGACCCATTCATTCTCTTTAGGCTACTTTTCCTTATCCTCGCTAGTTGTCATTCCACTTCGCAACATGATATTAAAATTAGGATCCTCTTCAGGGTTCAACCCTCATCGTTTGTAGGTTTTGGGTAGGTTGTTGAGGCTACACCCTCTTCTCTTGCATCTTAGCTATCAATACAAGGTAGTCTTTATCATGTGATCAAACTGAGTACATTATCATCATGGCAGACATTTCGAGCTCGTACACTCTCATCTGTAGTGTCCTAGCATTCAACAATTGTAACAAATGACTTGTCCCTGACCTCTACTAGGTCCCCCTCCAACTCGACCTCATTCGTGCCCCTCATATCGTCCACGCGCTCTCCTAGTGACTTGATCCGGAGACTGAGTTTCTGTCTTCATTTGATAAGCACACGTTATTTCCATCATCAACTCATAGCTATGACAATTACACTCATCATGACCCACAGATTTAAATCGTCAACAAGGGCGTTCTAGTGCGTTTATATTCTTACTTATCTAATACTTGTATCATTTAACAGAAGTTGTAAAAGAGTTGTTGCAGTGTCTGCACAAATTTCTATAGCAAGTGACAATTGTCTGTTACATGCTTTCTAGCTACCTGACAGATAGTTCACCACAACATGGGCCCTATATTTGGCCCTGCTTGAGATTCTGGCCTAAGAGGCATTGACCCTCCTCCTGCAACATAATTCACAAAGACAGGGTAGTGATCTTTATCATGCCCATGGCTCTTACACTTCAAGCACCAAACTTCTTCACACACCTCTAGCCAAGCTACTCTATCCTCCTTCAGAGTTTGGAACTCTAGGCAAATATTCCACAACTCCACATGAATTTGTTTTACTCCTAAAGTAATGTCTTGAATCGGCATTTCATGCAGTCTCATTGCAATTTCTAGGGCTTCTGCCTAGGTCCCAATATTTTGATGTGATAAAGCAACCCTTAAGTGAGGCAAGAGGAAAGCCACAAACCATTCACGGTGCTTCCAATCCATAAGATTCATATTAGCTTAACGGATCTAGCATTTCAATCTCTGATCCAGCTCCCATGGTGTTTTGCCAGGCATTATCATGATTTCCTTGAATCCAACAACTGATTGTGATTCAGACTTAGGCATACTGAATTCCTTATTGAGCGCAGTCTAAATGTCTATTAATGGTGTCGTCAGGTTATCAGTAAAATACTTAATGTACCATGTTATAACGTGATCCTGTAGAGAAGTAATCAAAGCTGCTTTCTTCATATTATCATCTGTAATATTCTGGGTTGCCCATGCGACTTTCACAATGAACCAAAACTGGTCTGGGTACTCATTTTCCAAGCCCTTGAAAATGGGAAATTTCATCGTATTTGACATATAGAATAGAAGCAAAGATGATGGTGGTGTGGGCGAAGGTGTATACTATAGAGTTGAAGTTGGAGGTAGTGTGGACAACTAGGGTATTCATGGGAACCCTTGCCTTATTAACTGGATAACACTTTCCAGTGAAGCCTGTGCTGCTCCTTTATCATCATTCAGATGAGGTTCAATCAGTGGGCTATATTCAGGACCTGTTCTCCCTCTATCCCTAAATAAATTCCCACTTTTCATAGCTCCAAACATCATGATAATGGTATAACCCACTTTTCACACATGAGCATTTTAATACAGGTATTCAAAGATCTTAAATACTTACCTCGCGGTCCCTTGAAGAAGCGTCGCTCTGCTTCGCTGTAGCTGACTAAGGTATCAACAACAAATTCTATCACAAATACTCCTATGACGCGATCAAGCCAGAGATCAACAATGCATACGATCTTATATTCAGAGGCTTCCAATCTTTGCACTAACTCCAGGGTCCACACTATTGGACCGTCAAGCCTCCACCTTCCCTCGCCATCTGCCAATTTAGCGATCCACTCGTATAGCTCAATCGCGAAGGAAAAAAAGAAAATTTCATGTATCTCTGTGTATAGATATATATCCAACAACTGTTCTTTCATTAGGCGTGGATTTTTATTTTCTTGTGCCGCAAATTCGTCGATCTTTCTATCCATCCACTCCTCAATTTCGTTCTTAGTTGGATTCCAGTGATCTGTCATCACACATTTGTTTATGCATATCCCAATCTCGGAAACAAAACCATTTGTTGGATCAATGGGTCCTGACCTAGTTTTAGAGTTACGTTTTCCAAACAAATCTCTACACTACTAGCCCTTTCAGCATCAACCCATGGAGCGCGGACTGAGGTCTCACCCAAAGCGGTATGGGGGGATGTTGGAACCAAGCTTCTGCACCTAGAGATTAGTGTAATGCCATATTATGCCCTAAACCTACCTTCGCATAGATCGATAAGCCTTTAAGGCTTATTGATATAAGTTCCTTTGACTAATCACTAGACCTTCAAGAAGGTCTACGACTATCTTTCGTGGACCTTAAATGGGTGAATCAACCACCTATTCACCTCTGTGATTACTCCTAATTTCATGTTTACCCTGATTGGCTTAAGTGTTCGATAAATTTAACATGCAACAAGATATTCTTCATGTAAATAGTTATTATTACTTACGTTCATATAACAACATAAATCCCAATGGCTAGTTCCTAACGACTATTTCAAGGCCCGGATGCTTCTCTGTTATTTAAACTTTTGTTAAGACTAATTTTTTCACCATTTGTCCTGAGGATGAACCACATTAGTTGGTTCGAAATGCCGACCCATTGTATAGCATGTGATTAATTCGGAAGACATATTGATTATTGATATGGATCACAAAAGTCTGAGATCTAACAATATAAATCATGTAAAGTCGCCCATCAATACAGTATTATTTCATAACCCATCATTCATCACAACATAAAACCACTTTCATGCATAACATAAATAAATAGACAAAACGTAGGATTTTCTGGAATAATCTCTTTATTGATACTTCATTTCTTTTTACATACTCAATATTTCCCTACACACTTAGCTACAGGAGTTTGCGCATTCAGCTGCAGACTCTACTCTAGGCCTTTGGGCACATAGCTATAGAGCCTTTCTTCTACTCTAAGACTTCTTCGCTCTTTCCTCTACTAACCCATTACATTCATCTTCATCATCACTTTTTTTTCTTAGACTCTCTAAGACTCTCCTACTTATACAATCCCATGGTCTGCAGACCATGGGTATATCTATAAACGTTGACACAACTTACATATAAGAAGGGTAAAACCCTTTATGACACTTTCCTATCTACGCGCTCCGCGACCACAACTTGTGGAGTTGTTACATTTTATACAACAAAACTTGGGCTTTTTCCCCAAAATTGACCGTAGGAGACCATGCCCCAACACATCGATCATGATTTTGTGCAACCCGTGCTTGCTTAATGAGGTGCATATGCATGGTTGGGTTTCCCACTAGAAATATAGAAAGTATTATATTTGAGTTTAGAATGATTGATCTATTTGTCTGTGAATCTATATCTGTTATCCGGGTCTCTTTTCTTTCTCCACTCTCTTCCTCACCTACACATGAAATCCTTAGATTTAAATTAATATCCATATAGTTTAGCCTATTGTGAAGGACTACAAGGTTGTTTATGGGAAGCAGTATTTCCTACAAGTATTGAGAGTAGATCATTGCTTAGAGGGAGCCTCTAACATCGTCTCTTTGAAAGGGAGGATCATAATAGTATTGGAGGATAATGGGGTGAGATATTTGATAGAAAAACACAATTCCACCACCACAAGATCCAAAATAGTTGGCCCAACATAATAAGAATGACATCAATGCCAATTTTAATAAAAAATTGATAAAATTAAATTTTGATAAATATTGCTTTTTAATTTTATCAGGGAATTTTTTTTGGATTCACCTAAAAATATGCACTCATTGTGTGTATTATAGACGTGGATTTCAAAAATAGAATATGATGAGTCTGGCCCTTCAATTGTTCACAGGAAGTTCTTCTAGAATTTTGGACATTTGGTACTTCTATCTAGGAGGAGAACTAGATGCATATGCCTTATTAGTTTTAGGTTCGATGGAGGACTAGCATTGTAAAGAGAGGATTCATGTTCTTATTTTTTCACTAACTTTATTGAGTAATGTTTGGGGCTTGGGTTGTTCATTGCATTGGATTCATTAAATAATTTAAGCCTATGCTAAAGGATTGCATTGGAATCCTTACATTAGCCAAATTCAAGTTGTGCTAGTATTTTGCACCCTATTGTGCTTGATTCATTATATTTTATTACATATATTCATATGGATTGGGAAATATTTAGCACGTGTGAAATGTCTCTACATGATTGTGATCATTGAAAGAGGATGAGATGTTACCATGTTGTTGAAAAATGTTGCATGTTCTATTTTCAATCTCTTTGCATGCTTGTAGATTTGAACATAATATTTACTTCTTGCATCCTAATATTCCTAAAAATGACTTCTCAAACTCTATTTAATCAAACAAATGCATCCCAACTAAATGGGTTCATATTCATTATCTCGAATTCATTTATTATCACATTGAAATATTGGCACAAAAAACGTAATGAATAGATGAGTCATTTTAGATACATGTTAAGAAAAAAATCAATGGATTCAACAACCATCATATAAAATCAAAATAAATTGGATCTTGTTAATGATTGAAAGGCTAGACACACCTATGCTAAATCTAACAAACAACCTTCTGATAGAGATCAATGATGAGTAGCTTGTTCCACTACACTTTCTATTTCATTTTGTAACCCATGACCATTAATGTGAACAACATCAAGTTTACCAATAGATATGCCCACATCAAGATTTATTCTAAGGATCTACCCAACGATAGAATATAGTTACAAGAGAACATTTTGTTAAACAATTTGAAGTTGAACATAGCCAATCTCTTTAATTTCAAGAGATGTACATGTTTCAGGGATGGATTAATAACTTACTAAAAAATTGGTTTTGTACTAGTCACCTATAAGAAGAGTGATATGACCATCAAGTGGAGGGATTGGCATAGGGATCAGGGCCTTGCTAGCTACATTCAATCCTCCAAAGCTCCCTACAATTTTTTACAGATACAATGATGAAAAGTAATAATAGCTACCTATTTGGTCCTTCACTTGGAAGTTGTACATAAAGTTATTTCCTAGTGGTATGGGGAATTTTGTGGTAGATACTACATCCTTCCATGAATGTCTCCATTATCCAGTGGTCTATGATCTTCTTAACAATTGGAGTCTCACTAGGAATGTGCATGTACTATTTGATGTGTTCTATAGAAACAATGTAGTTTCCAAGTGTACATTGGTTTTGTGTACTTTTAACAAACGATCGGTTCAATGATATACCATAAGAGAAGGTCATCTGAACAAAACCTGCACTTGTTTAAATTGCCAGGAATGGTGCTCTTATACATAAAAACATTCAGTAATAGTAGAAATCACCCACATTTGACATTTAGTTTCTTTCTTCATACTAGGATTGAAGCTGCTCTGTGGAAGTGAATAATAGAAAGAGAAGAGGAGCAAGGAAAATTTACATTTAACACCTGTAGATGTTAAATCAACCATTCAATGGCTCAAAAACTATGGGAAAATATTTTTTATTAATAAGGTATTAGCTCTTCTTCAAGAACTGATCCTCAACCCTAAAAGCCCTCATGGTCATTATTCCTACTATGGACTTGCCAAAATGATTTGCAATGGGTGATTTCATTATATCATTTAGGATCATTAGTTCTTTAGCAGAAGAAAAATATTCTTCTCAAATACCATGACCTTATCTCCTGAATTTTTCATTGTTGGCATGCCATTTCCCTCATTCTTCCCACCACTATCCATAGGGTTAGTGGGTTGAACCTTCCTTCTGATTATAACCAACGGCTTGACCTGCTATGGGCCACAAGTTCGATTTTCACTATCACTGCCATGGTCCTACTGAGGTGGGAGGAGTGACCTCATGTCCACTGTTGGCAAGACACTGTGTATGCTATATGCTTTGAAAGGATTTTGAATGAGACTAGAATTTGAGAATGGGATTGAAATTTGAACCATGTTCTCACAACGATTACTATGATGCCAATCCCTAGAAGGACATCATGATCTGCAAGGACTATGTAGGTTATTTCCTAAGATATTTAGTGGTTGTAGGACTCCATCTTAAATTCTTATTGCTACAGTGCTTTATGTTGTATCCTCCCTCAAAATTTTGAATGTAATTGCTGCTTCATAAGGCATGAGTTTTGAAAGATATCAAACTCTCCTTGTGTGATGGGACTCTCTTTATGTTAGTGACTTGACAAATAATTTTCATTGTTTTTATTGGTCCTATTTCAAATATGGTTATCATTTATTGTTTCTTCTGAACAAAATCTGAATGTGTATTTTACTTTTGAGTGAACACGAGAAAAATAATACGCTATTAAGTTATTGTTCTGAGGCTTCTCCGATTAGTCTTCTATGTAGTGTTTTCTTCTTCGGGGATTATCGCATCCATGATTATTTAAATCAATGTTTTGAGCCATCCATTATGGCTCGTCATCAGGATAGATCAAAAAGATGTACAAGCTAGATCTCAACGGGATTAATAAATAGAGGTATGAGAAAACAGGAATGATGGTAGCCGACATGTTTTTAGGTTAGGTTAATTAGTAATTAATAATACTTAATAATTATTATGGCTAGTCATCTTATAAGAATATTTGGGTTATAAATCAATATTGAAATTATTTTAATTGTAATTAATATCAATTTTAGTTTCTTTAATTATAATGTGTAATTATAACTTTTTATTTTTAATAATATTAATATTATTGTTAAACCCACAATTTATTATATTATTTATATTGAGTTTTTTTTATAATAAAACCTTTAGATATTTATGAAATTCTTAGAGATTTATTAATTAATAACTTTATAAGAATTATATATTCTTCTTGTATTTAATTATAATTTAAAATAATATTATTTTGATTTTTGATTAATGGAATTATATGATATTAATTAATTTTAATTAATATATTTAATTTTACGATATGAATTTAATTAATTAATTCTAATTAAGTGTTGGACAAATAAAAGTTTTATGTGTGAAGAGAGTCAATTAGGGTAAATACAAGGAAGAGGTAAAAATATTTCACAATAACGGGTTTTACAAGAGAGTTTTGTGGAGAAATGTTGACGAGAGGGATAATAAATTAGGGTAAAAATGATTATTAATGGAAAAAGAGTAATTGGTTGGTCGGTTTAATTGGTTATTATCAATGTTGTAACATTTATTTAGTTGTTTATTTCCCCACCTAATTTCAAATTCCTGAAGAGACATTTTTCTATCTTGATAACATTGGAAAGGTAGAAGCCTCCAAGGAGTAGGACCACCACACAGTGTATCTCCAAACATCTTGACCCTTCTTACTAAATCATGTGTTATTAGTATATACTTGCAACATATTGGATATACTTTTGGGTTATAGTGTAAATAATTCCATTTCATCTCAAGTGTAGCTCAAATCACTTTGATTAATTACCATTGTTGGGTTTCTCTATAAACATTTCCTAGAAGTAAAAAATAACAAGACTTTCAGTCTAGAAGGGTAGTTTCCCTAAGGAGTGTGACCACCCAAAAGTGTATTTAGAGATGTCTTGACACTTGAAAAAACATATGTTATTATTACAGACTTGAAACATATTGAATATTCTCTTATTTTATAGTGGAAATAATTTCAGTTCAACTCAAATGTAGCTCAAGTTACTGTAATGAGTTGTCCATCTCAATTTTCTCCATAAAGTTTTCCTTGAAATAAAAAAGAGCATGTCTTTCAATATTTATTTGAATGAAATATATATCCTCCTTGTGAATATTTCCTTAACCTAATTAAGTGTTGATAAGGATCTTCTTGCTTTCATTGGCTTCATCAAAGAATTAACATTTTATTCAACTCTTAATTGTAAGAGGATGAATTCTAGTGTGAATTATCACGTATGTGTTGCCCTTTCTTCAATTGTAGTTTTGACCTCCATGATTAATTTGGTTTAATTCCTCTAGGTAGTCATGAATCACCCATTTGGTTCAACATGGTGTATTTTACTGTTCAACAAATCCAAGGCACCTCTATTTCATTGGGATCTAGTGATCTACTGGAAAATGCTAGAAAACACCTTTGAGACCATCTACTAGCACTAGTTGTACTTGAACTTGAGATTTCCAAAAATCTCAAAGGAACAATTATGAGGGTTTCTTGGCCAATCCACTCGTAGCCTAAGTCCATTTGGTGAGGAAGGGAAACCAACTATAAGATAGCAAACACCTTCCCCCCCCGCCCCCCACACACACACACATGGAGGCTCTACCCCTGTAAAGGTTTGAATATGTGTTGTTTACATGTTAGCGCTCATAGTCATACCATTTATACCTCCCCCTGTCTCTTTGGGAGGACTAGATCATTTAGGAATATTTTTAGGATTTATTGGTTTAGGCATAATTATTTTAGTAATTATTAATTTATGTGGTGGGAAATGCCATAATGTTTTTTTTCCAATAAGAAAAAAAACATTAATTTTGTATTAATATTAATGCAAAGGTGTAATTTAGATCATATAACATTTACTAAATATGCTTCATGTGTATGATGTGATATTATAATATGGGAAACATCTAATGTGTGGGAAATATCAAAATAACCATAGGATTCAAAACAATTTCATAAGGAAATGGAGGACCTAGTTGTTAACCACTTCCAATTCCTCCTTTCTGAACCTGCTCAGGGTAGGTTGGAGGCCATTTAGAGAATCACTTGAAATAACCCTCATCTCATCTCAAGTGATCAGAACCTCACCCTTATGAGGAAAGCTACACTATAAGATGTTGAGGAGGTTGTCAAATGAATGGCGAAAAACAAACCTCCTGGTTTATATAGCTTCATGTCAAAATTCTACAAAGAGGATTGCAAATTCATAGGGTAGGATATCCTAGAGGTGGTGGAGGAATCTCGTTGCAACCAAAAGGTATGTCCAGGACTAAATGATACTCTCATTTCTTTAATTCCTAAAATGTCTAAGTCTGAAGACCCCCAAGGGTTTAGGCAAATTTCTCTTTGCAATGCCATCTACAAAATCATAGCCACTATCATTTTCGAATGCCTCAAGACACTACTGCTGAACCTTATCTCCCCTGAGAAAATAGATTTTATAGAAGGTTGTTAGATACTTGATGGATTTGTTACTTCCCGAGAGATTGTGCACTCTATGAAGCATAGTAAATTCTCTAGAATGATGACCAAACTAGATCTTTCCAAATCTTATGACCACCTAAATTTCTTGTTCCTCAATGTCATCCTTAAATCTTATGGTTATGATAGGAGATGGATCAATTGGTTCCTCACCATGCTTTTCTTTCCTATGTATTCCATTTTTCTCAATGGCTCTCCCACTAGAACCTTTAATTCCTCTTGTGGCCTAAGACAAGGAGATATTATCTCTCCATTCCTTTTCATCCTGGTGGCTAGAGGCCTAGGCCAGTAACTCAAGTTAGAAGCTAGGGCTTCGCAGATCCATGGTCTAAGTTTTTGGGGCAATGACCTCCGTATCACACACCAACAATTTGTTGATGACGTTATGCTCTTCTTCCATGTATCTTTGTGCGAAGCTAGGCACATAAACGATATCCTTAGAATCTTCATGGATGCATCTGGGACAATGATAAACAATGATAAATCCTACATCTTCTTCTTCAACACTTTGGTGAACATCAAGACCTTCCTAGATTAGGAGTTGGGCTTCAACATCATCTCTCTCCCTTCCAATTATCTTTGTACGCCTCTATCCTTGAATTCCTTAAAAACCTCAAGGTGGCAATCTTTGCTTCAAAAAACTGAACCAAAGCTCAGTAATTAGACCTTCAAATTCCTAAATCTTTCTAGTTGCATAATCCTTCTCAAAGAGGTTCTCCAATCCATCCCAATATATCAACTTTTGGGCATGGAAACCTAAAAAAACTCGTGCAAAGATGGTGGGAACCTTCAAAAAATTATTATGGGGAGGAGCTCAACAACTGAAGAAATGGGCATTGGTTTTGTGACCCAACCTAACAAAGAGTAAAATGGAAGGGGGTCTGGGTCTCTGGGACACCTGCAATTTGAACCAAATAATGGGAGCCAAACTTTGGTGGTGTTGTATAACAAGAGGATTTGGCCTTTAGAAACAGATTTGGACCCGCAAATATGGCATGCCAATTCGCACTAAAGACATCCTCAGATACCATGACCCTCGCAGAGGATCAACAATATGGAACCTGGCAGTCCTGAATAGTGACCTAATCAAACAACATGATTTTTAGGAAATCAAAGATGGGAAAACAACTTTGTTCTAGCAGGACTCATGGCAGTAGAGAGAAAAATTATTTAGGAGATAGGACTGAGTGACTTATTTTTGTACACAATAGGTAGAGACTTCTACATGGTGGATCATTATTAGAAAGATACCCTAGAAAATTATGGATGGAGGAGATGGAAGGAACACTAGGATTGACCTCACACCCCTGAGATAGATCAATGGAAGCAGCTAGACAGGGAGTTAGAATCCATGAATATCACAGTCCAAAATGGACAAGACGTTATATGATGGGGATATACTACAAAGGGAATATTTTCCATTGAGGAGGCTTATGGTCTAAAGGTGAGCTGGGAGCAGGGGCATCACCATCCAATTTGGAAGAAGATCTAGAAATGAGGGTCGTGGTTGAAAGTTTCCTACTTTCTCTAGCTGATATGTAGGGGTGGAATCCTCACTTGGGATCCACTAAAAAAAATGGGTATCTATGGACCCTTGTATTGCATCCTTTGTGGTCAACATATGAGGATCTAGAACACCTATTAAATTCATGCACTTTTTCAGTTCAAAAGTGGTGCCAAGTGGGAGACCCCTTTAGAAGGATGGATAGCGACCATCAGAGCATTCGAGAAACAATCCTTCTATGGAGGATAGGCCTATTCTCAAGCACGATCCTTATTTGGGCTTGGGGACTTTCCATGGGCTCCATGATTTGGGCTATATGGAAAGAGAGGAACCACATGATTTTTAAGAATAGCCAACAAACTCAGGAAGAAGTATGGGAGGGGATCATCCAGAGCATCCAAAAAATAATATTGGTGGAGAAATGGCAACCAAACAGCTAGAAATGTTCTCCCCAAGAGGCTAGAATCCTCCACTACATAAACCTATCACCTTCAATGATTTTCTCGAACTCTTGGAAACTCATCACGAGCTATGTGGCTTCAATGTAACACTTCACTACACCTCTAGAGGGGTTCATGAAGCTGAGTTTTGATGGAGCCTCGAAAGGAAATCTAGGTCTTGCAAGTTTGGGAGGGCTCTTTCTTGACTCTAGAGAGAAATCTCGTCTAATATATGTTGACCACTGTGGCTATGTGAGTAATAATGAAGAGGAATTTGTAGAAGACCAACAAGGCCTCCTAATGGCTATTAAATTGGGGTAAAAAAGCTAGTGGTGGAAGGAGACTCAAAATTAGTTACAAACAAAACTAAAAAGTTGAGTTAGGGGGATAAATGGGACAAGCTTGGCCATAGCTAGAGAACTGCTATATTGGTGGAGGAGATAGGTGAACTTCTTTGAAATTTCAACTATGTCATCACTAACCATGTCAGAAGAGATGAAAATAGAGCAACAAACATCCTAGAAAAATTGGGTTATTTGCATTGAAACGACCCTTTAGAGTTGACTTGGCCTAATCAATCCTCAGAAGGTAGGTAACTCCCTGGAAGAGATCTTAGAGAAAGACATGAGACCGTTTATATAGCCTCCATACCTCTGAATAGATCCCCCGTTCGAAGTGCAAGTTGGATGGAATTTCCATTATGATTAATTATTGAAGAGGGCCTTTTGGTAAACACCCACCATCCTTCGCATTCTTGAGGAAGTTGGTGGGGTGACTCTATGCATGCAAGTGGTTAATACTCCAACAAGAGGACGCAGTGGTATTGAGTTTTGGTTCTAGCATTTGGTTAGGCTCTCTGAGAGAGAATTTGGTAAGTGTCTTATTATTGATAGAGGAGTGTGGAAGCGTGGTGTCGAGCTCGATGGAATGATGCAAATTCAGGTGAGATGGAGGGATAGTATTCTCCCTACGAGGGTATAAATGTATCTCATCTACCATTACTTTCATACTATGCAATAAATTAACTTCTTAATGGATTTGGGAATGTATGGTTTTGAATTTCCGAGGTTTGTGAGAAACAGTGGCTCCATGCATCTGCATGTCGGTGTTTTCTTACTACAACAAGTCCATTTGCCTCGCATGGTCTCTGTGTTTGTTATGTTTGGGATTATTTTGGCTAGGACGAGATTATATGGGGTTTCTATCTCTACAATTGGCCCCTAGGACTTCCTGCAAGCTTGTTCTGGCATGGATGGGACTGGGGGTTGGGTCATTTACAATTTAGCTCCTAGGTCTTGTCTTTTTGAATTTTCTAGGGACGCGTCTTAGATTTTTCTCTATTTTTTCGGAGATGAATTTCTCCACGACCTCTACCCCTATGGGAGTCATCTTGGGTGTATATTGATGACTCTGCGATGGCTCGGGTGCTCGGTTTGTTTTAATCATATAAGCCCTGGTGTTTTCTTGATACCTTTGTCTGAGTGTTATGTTAACAAGGTGTGGGTTGTCATGGTTGTATCACTATTTAGGTTGGTTGGCAATGAAGGTATGCAATGGAAGAAAAGGGAAGAATTCCCTTAGGCTCTTTATCAGAAATTATAATTTCATTCTTATCCCTTGCGAGGTGTATGGGGTGGTAGTGGTGCCTCGAAGCTAGAAGCTTCTAGGCTTGGGCTACCACCTCTATAAACAATTCAACTTACCATCTCCTCCAATGAACATTGCAAGAACGTGGCAATGCCTCTAACGTTGAATGAAAAGGTTCAAACCCCAAACCCAAGGGGCCATCGTAGAAGAACTAGGGGGACTGCAACAACAGGGAAACCCAACTCCTCTAGGGGGAATCAAAGGGTTGTAAACCAGTTTCCAACATCATCAATGATGCCTCTATAACATACCACAAAGGCACGAGTGAGGAAATATAGTGGTTGATCGAGGAATGGGAAGTTGACTTCAGCCATTAGGCTGGCTCGATGGAAATTGAGGTGGAGGGCAAGAAGACTATGGTGTTGGATCCAAGGCACAACTGTGGTCACATCACCCAGTTCGAATAGACATTTTTCTTGTATTTTTCCATGAAGATAATTTTGTTAAAGGCTCTTGAGAATGTCTCTATGGGCATTGCCACAATGGTGTAGGAATTTCCCAAGTATAAACAAGAATTCCAGAAGCTCTAGTTTCATATGCAAAAGTAGGATGGTCACCTTCATCGAATAGAAGAACACCTCGCTTGCATTCTCTCATAGACAGAGCTCCTAGGTTCTAATGCCAAGGACCTAGCTCCCATGGAGTTTGCGTATGTCAAGGGAGAGGACTACTCTGCTAGCTAGCTTTTCAGTTTCCTCTTCCTTTTTTTATTTGGGAATATTTTAATTTTTAAAACAATGATCATTTTGTTTCTAGGCATGTAGTATTCAGGAAAGGAAAAGACATTTAGACTTAACTCGCTTGGTTAGATAGATTTATTATTTTCTTCTATTGGATGGCATATCACGTTGTTAGGTGGCCAACAAACTTGGTTTTCCTCAGGACAAGTTGAGGCTACCTAACTATCTATTTTGTGGATGCAACTTAATTTTATATTAGTGAAAATGGAAGGACCTACCAAACTTACAAAAAAAAAAAAAACAATTTCATATGAGTCTAGTATTGTTATGTTCCTAATGTACATCTAAACTAGATAAACAACCTGATATCCAAATTAAAAATTAGTATCCAAAGTTCAATGGATATGACCTTACTAATCAAAACTTTAGATATGCATGAAAAGTTAAGACTTCTACTACAAGAAATGTGTCATCTACTAATTAACCAATGCTTCTTCTTGCAGGTATTCTAAATAGTGTATTTTACCCAACTGTAAGCCTACTCCCATTTTGGATAGTCTTTCAACCTTTGAATTAAATTCCTTGTGAATGTGATGAAAGGATATAACCCTGAAGATTCTTATTAACTCCATAAGTCTTCATCCACTGATCCAATAAATAAGTGTTTAAGGAAGTATAACCTTTCAACCAATCTATAGTAGCCTTTGAATCTCCTATCACTCATAAGTTTAGATTGTTGAAGTGACACAATTAAAATAACTCACATAAATGACTAATTCATATTATTGTAGAACTTATTAGGTAGTCACATTTTTTTACCCAGACTAAGTTAGTCATTCATGTTAGTCATTTTTAGTTGTATTACTTATGAGCTAGTTGTATATTTTAACTCAAAACTAAATTAGTCATTTATGTTAGTAATTTTTGGTTGGGTCACTTAAGATTGCTCATTTTGGTAGTATTTCACTTGGAAAATCTGCATTTACTAACATTTTTAGTCACCTAGTCACTAATTTCCCATTTTCTTCTAGTGTATGATAATGTGACTCCTTTGAATGGTCAGGCTACTAATCAACCTACCACTTCGACAACATCTCCATCAAACTCTACTTCGAATGTCATACCTATTGAATTAATAATTAATCCTCTGAAGGGTGTTATCCATAAATCAACATTCAAGCCTTGTACAAGAGCTACTCAAAATTATAACATAGTTGAAGACCTGGCTTAGGCTCCATCAGTTATGTTCACTCTTGAGGTGTTGCAAAAATTCACCACCCAAAAGAAGGTTTTTCTCTCGGAAATTGTATGTATTGATCCTTCGGATTCCAACCAAGTAGTCTTTAACGATGAGAGACATACACCTTGACTTTCACCTTAATTAGCCCTCATGATCCAGGTTATTTTTCGTAGTAAGAATATTCACTGTTCCATTATGGACGAATCTGTCTCAACCTATACTATGTCCATGTATTACTGGAAGGCTATTTTTTCTCATCAATTAAACCTATCACCAACTACTTTGAAATATTTTGATGGAAGAACTTATAAATCGTGTGGGATTTTTAATTCTCTACAGGTAGAATTAGGTGGCAATACTATATCCGTAGAAGATGAAATTATCAACGAACCTTTAGATTATAATATTCTATTGGGTCATATGTGGGTCTATGCCATGGTTGAGGTTGTTTCCACATATTTTCGAATGATCTCTTTTCCTCATAAAGGTGATATCATAGATATTGATCAACAAACTTTATTTTCCACTGATTCTTTAGTTACTAGAAGTGTCCCTCTCATGGAGGAAACATCCAATGTGTATCAACATGTTGGAGTTGGACTGATTAAGGATTCCTCTCTTATGGGAGCCTTTCAGCTTCGTCCTCCCCCACTTCTTGATATATCTAATTCAGTTACCTATATTAATATGATATCCTCTTTTAGTGCTCCAATTGATTGATGGGTAGTACCGAATAAATTTAGTATTGATATTTTTGGTGACCGTATGTCGCTTAGCCTCGTTGAGTTAGATTACAAATCCATTCATTCGCCTTGCACGGATTATTCTGATGCTCCCTCTTTAATCAATTGGGTTGATCATTCTTTAGATTATGGTATGGCATCTAATCCTTTCTCTCATACGATTTCAACCGATGAGATCATCATGGAGATCATCATGCCGGATGATTCACTATGGGACGATCATCATCATTGCTCCTCCTTTCCAGATTCCTTTGAGGACAATATTTATGAACTTTATTTACCCAATATAGTTGAGTTATCTATGAATTCCACATTCGTTTACGATGTTGATTCTTAGAAGAACTTATCAAACATTCGAGAGACCATCAATCTCAACATGGAAAGTTTTAGGGGCTAATGTTCGCCTAGTGGGTTAATTTTCCATGATTTTTCCACAAAAAAAAATCGACAATTTCCAATTTTTATGAAAGATGATTCGCCAAAATTTTAGAATATAAAATTATTTTAGCTTAAAAATCACCAACATTATATAGAAACTATATATAAAATCATTAAAAATTTGAATAATTTTACAAATATATCAATAAACATTTTATAATTTGCATATTAAGGATTAGTGATATTCACCAATGTTTTTAAACTTCAAGAAAATTTTCCATCCTTAAAACTTTCCTTGCCTCTCAACATTTCAATTAAACCTGCCATTATAAAAAATCTACATATCGGTGCATCTTACTTTCTTGATGAGGTCAAGACTTATAAATACCTATTCCAGGAATTCAAAGGTGTTTTTTCTTGGTCTTATGAATAAATGCCTGATATTGATCCAAACAAAGATGTATACTGGTGCTAAACTAATGTGGTAATGCCTTCACCATGTTCATCCCAAGAAGGCCATTTCTATCAAAGTGGAAGTCAAAAAACTTCTACAAGATAGATTCATCTATCCCATACCCTTAACTAATTGGGTGTCTAATATTGTAATTATTATGAAATAACAAGGAATAGTCTGTGTATGCAAAGGTTATCAGGACATCAATCGTGCTTGTTTGAAGGAAAAATATCCCACCCTATTCATCAATAAGATAATTGATGATTTTTCTGGTTGTGAGATATTTTCATTTATGGATGGCTTCGCTGGTTATAATCATATAAAATTTCTCTCGATGGACCAACATAAAACTGCATTCATTTGTCCCTCAGGCACTTTTACATATAAAAAATCCCTTTAGGATTAAAGAATGTTGGGGCTATGTTCTAGAGGATATGAATTATGCTTTCCATGACATCAAACATATTTTGCAACCTTACTTGGATGATTTTTCTGCTCATTCACAACATCAGGTTGATCACCTGATGCATCTTAGGGCCATCTTTTTACAATGTATACATTATAACATTCGACTCAATCCACACAATTTTTTTTATTTTTTATTTTATGTTAAATCTTGTCATGTTATCATATTTTTGGTATCAAACAACGAATTCATCTTGATCGCTTAAAATTTTATGCGATCATTGATCTGCCTGCTCCTTCTTCCCTCCTTTAGATTCAACAACCCCAAGGGAAGGCTAACTTTCTTTGAAGGTTCATTCCCAATTAAGTCAAACTAAATAAAGGATTTACTCGCTTGCTAAAGAAATGGGTTCCCTTTCATTGGGAAGACACTACTCCAAAGGTGTTTGATGCCTTGAAATATGTACTAATTCAGGTGTCTTTGTTATAACCCCCTTGATTACCAAAGTGATTATTTCCTATACCTCATTGTTGCAAGTACTATCATTGGTATGTTATTGGTTTAGGAGGATGATGGAGGAATTGAACATCCTATTTATTACTTGAGTTGGAATATTAATGATACAGAAGTCAAGCACACCCATGTCAAGAAGTAAGCTTTGGACGTTGTTCAAGTTGTCCATAAATTGTACCATTACATCCTACTCCAAAAACTATGCCTATTTCAGATTGCAACCCCATGACATACATCTTCTTATGACAATTACTGAGGGGAAAATACTGTAAGTGGGTTTTCATCCTACAAGCATTCAATTTTGAACTTTTAAAACCCAGGTTGAAAAAATCCCTATTTTTTGTTGAGTTAATTTGTGACCTTCCCAATACTAAAACTAAAACAACATCTAGCAATTCTATTCGAGATGAGTCATTCTTTTTTATCTCATCATCTTACCCATGGTATGGAGAAATTCTCGTATATCTAGAGACCCATACTTTCCAGCCTGATATCTCTCGCTCTAACCAATGCCGTATTTGATATCAAAGAATACGTTACATTATAATCAGTGACACTCTCTATCACCACATTATCGATACAATTTTTTGAAGGTGCCTCACCCATGAGAATGTTAAGAAAGTCTTAGATTAATTCCATTTGAGGGCATGTGGTGGTCATTTATCTAGATATGCCATCACACAATAGATAATATGTGTTGGTTACTTTTGGCCCACCTTATTTTGTTATTCTTTCCTCGCTATCCATAAGTGCCATGCATGCCATATTTTGATGGAGTTCCCTTGGTGTGCTACCATTAGCATTAAATATAAGCCTCATATTAGAATAATCATAATGCTCATGGTAGCACGCCACTATGTGAGCCATCTTGCATAGTAGAAAACCAATATGGCCTGACTTGCCAATAGTATGTTGTTGTAGTTTCATAGGGATCTTGTCAACCCTAGTCTCAGCTATGCCTTCAGACAAACCCTCCATATGACACTGAACCTATGCTAGGGTCTCGACCATGTTGAGATTCAATAGTACCTGTTGTCCTACAGCACCAGCCTATACTGCCACTGGTGCCTATTGTGAATCTCCCGCATGATGAAGATAAGAATATCCCATTGGTCAAATGAGTCCAATTTCTACATGTGTACAAACTAGTAGTTTAGTCTTGGATACATCACAAATCACAAAAAAAATGTAAAACATAAAAATAAAAAAATGGTAAATTTTTCTTACATATGGCACCCCATTCTTTCGATCAGGAAGAATGAGCTCCATGTCTCTACAGAAATCCATCCTTTCATATGGATATTCTTCTATCATAATTAGCTATATGCACAACGAGCTAAAAAAAACATGTATGAATCTCATTGACACAAGATTTGCAGGCCTAGACATGAGATCCACCTATCTCCTCATTTGTGGGACTCTCAAATATGTAGGCTCGTGTGTGATATGTTGTGGCCTGAGCAATGAAATCCACTCTAGAGAAAAAGAAATCAAAATTCAACCATAGCCAAAGTTTTTTAACTATCCATCTTTTGCTTTAGTTAGCTACTCTTTCATGTTTACCAATACCCCTTCACTCCAGTTGAATACCGTCAACTCCAAAAATTCTAGAGTATACTACATATGTGACTTATTCACCACATGAAGAGATTCACTACTAGAAAATATAATGATAATGAATAGGATCATTCTGAAAGGAAAAAAAACTACATCCTTGATTTTGATTTTTCTATCATTAGTTGGTTGAGATCTCGATCGACAATGTGAAATGACATAATCTTTGACTATTTCTCCACCACTCCTTGAACTAGTAAAAGAGACAGGGGCACCTTGTCTTGATAGAAAAAATCAAGAAATATATATCCTCTACCTATATTTCCAGTGTATCTACACCAAGTCTAGATACATGCACTTGAACATCCTATGCATGGAAAATATACCTCAATAAGTCTATTTGCTGCCTCATACCAGGAAGCTAGAAGAATTTTGAGAGTCCACAATCTCCTAAAGCATGGATTATGGTGGGATCATTACCAACAGTAAAGTCTTATTCTTCATGTCCTCTTCTCCCCCATATCAAGGCCATTTTTTTCCTACAATATCATAAGGAGAATCGTTAGGATGAATTTCATGGAAAAAATCAACGAAATTTTGAGGCAAACAAGCAAAACCAAGTTGGGGATTGTTCCCAACTCACCCTATTAAGGGAAGACAGTGCATTGTAGCACTTCCCCCAATGTATTACCCTCCTAATAAATGCACCTTTCAACCTTCTAGGGGTGCGTTGGACCTAAGGTGAGGAATTAGAGCCCTATGGGACTCAAAACCTTGAAAAATGTGCATGAAATCACAAAATGGAACCATGAATCTAAATCCTACTTGGAAGTGACAGTGTTTGAAATGATCCACTGGATTGCTCACAATCAACTACAGACGATTCTAGGAAAAACACTCAAAATTCACCCTTCAAGAGGTAAAAGTGAAATGGTAAAAATGAGTTACATTTTTCCTATTTTATGGTCATTCTCATCATTAATTTATTAGTGGGTTGACCTAAATATGACTTGGTTTTGTCATGAAACTTGTATTTTTAATATTTTGGTTGTGTTTTGAGCACAACGACGGTTTTTTTAATGGATTTGACAATGTCTATATTGAAACGGGTCATTTTAACCAAGGAGCATACTTTTATCATTTTTTGGGTATTTGTAAACGTATGAAAAAGGAACCCCAGAGTCCTCTTTGAACTCTTTTCAGACTCCCCAAACATGAAAATATCATCGAACACTTGTCTTTTTGAATTGGTTAAAGTAAATGAAAGGTCGTGTACTCAGTATAAGTTTAACCCATTTCCAGACTGAGATAGACTAACTACGAAAAACGAATACCTTAGTCAAACATGGCTAAGAGGTTCTCCAGAGTATTATTTTCTACCTTTTCGGAATCAAGAGACTATCAACAAAAAGGAACCTTCAAAGTTTTCTTTTTCACTTCTTTCTCAAACTATTTAAACATGAAAAATATATCGAGTTAGACCTTCGTTGGACTCGTTAAAAAAGAAAACAACGATGGACTCTCCAAACATGATGGAACCAAACCACTAACTCTTAGGGTTCGTTAAACATACTTAGAAGGATTCATCCAAAGGATGAAGTTACAAATCAATCATATGTTATCCTCCTCAAGTTTGTTAAAATATAAAGAGATACTGACAAACAATGCTTCGGGAAATTTGGAAAATGGGACATTCCACCTATTTTGGTAGTGAGTCACTCTTGAACATGAAACTCTTCCACTTCATCTCTGTGGTTGTTGGGTTAGGAAATCTACTTATCTATTGGTTCATCATACCATTTCAGAGCCTACAATTTCATTTTTTTATCAATTCTTCCAATTCCATTCAGTGTCATCGATGTGTTGAAGTGAAGTCATTCAGTTGATATCTACTATGATACTCTTAAGCCTTCATTCCATGTCTGTCACTCCTGAACTAGTTCCACATCAAATTCATTCTATATTGAATCATGACACTTGCTTTGCGTCATTGATGGGGGAATGCAACAAGGCCTTCCTGTGATAGGTCATTTCCTATCGACATCATATCATTATCCAAGAAGTTGAATTAGAAACTCTCCCTTTAGTACCTTGGGGATTGCATACATAAATGGAAAGTTTCCTTGCTCTCAGTGACAATTTTTCGTCATTGACCTTCGACCGACAAGTTTTGTGTGGTGTTCAAATTCAACTCATTCATTCACACCATAGAGATTGTACTGTAGTACCTTGAGAGCCATTAACATCATCAGTGGTTTCTCTCACTTCTATTAATGGATTACATCATTGGTCATTAATTAGATGGTGTCTTCCATGTTCGACTTCCACTCCTTTGTTCTCATGGTTAGAAAGATATAAGACCCTAGATCTAGTTCCATCCATCTGGGTTGCGATTTCAGGATTAATGTGAGATTACAAAACATGATTTCTATGATCATAAAGACAATCATCCAATTATGGGTCCACTCTTTGTCATCAGTGGACATGTCTTCTTGGGCATTGTAAATCTAATGTTAGCTTATGTAATGAGCATGGGTATGCCTCCCTTAGCAGATATATCATGATGAAAATGTATTATAACAGATGATGATCCAACCAGTTGTTCTTGATCTGACATTTTCACAACATAAAAAATTTCAATCATCAGCCACTGCTTATGAATTTGTGCTTTAGGGTACAATGTGCTATAGGCCATTTTGTCACATCTGGTCAATAGGCCTACAAACTTGATCAATCAATATTCATGAACACCTTGTCATCATCCGTACATAAAGCCCTAAGTATGACTCTCATAAATCCCTAAGTTTCTGACCTTGACTACTTCATTTAAGTGCTTTTAAGGCCCATTGCACCCTGGTCCTTTAGAGACCCGTGTTCATCAGTAGGTTGCTCAGTTCTACACTTACTCTTATTAGCGCAGGTTTTCCCTTGTTGGGGGTGCACTGATTCTAGGAATTCAAGAAAAATAAAAAGAATCTCAAATATAACTCTTCTAGAAGTTTTCAAGAATCATTACAACCATTTACCTTGGATAAGAACTTTGAATCCCATCTCCCCTACCTTGGATTTTTCACCTCTTATCCCTTGTGCTCATCCTCCCATCAAGAGTGAATCTCAAGCCTAGCTTGGTAAATGGATAAAAATTCTTTAACTACCATCCTCTCCTATATATTTACTGCTATCCACAAGCTATAGGTTGGATTTTGGAGACTAATCATACCCTTATGCTGCTACTTTGATCATAAGAGAGTTATCATTCCCATGCATTAGGGTGGCTTTGAGGTGCACATTGTGGTAAGGTAGGAGAAGTCGACTTGGGATGATCCTCCACAAGAGAAACTTCCACTTTTGGTTGTAAACTCTCTCCCTTTCATATTAATACAAATAGTCTATTGTTTTCCAGCATGTGTTATGTTATGTTTATGTACATGTGTTTCAATTATATGCTGATCCATTGAATAGAATGATTAGATAATCCCACATAGATTTCATAGATATTTGGCTTCTATTTTTTGTTTATGCATGTTCTAATTATAGCGATCAGAACTATGGTTGTTGCTGACAAGTGAAGAGGAGAGAAGAGCTTGTGATGAATCACAAGCAAGCATCTTTTTTTTCTCCAATTATTTTAAGGAAAACTTTATATTCCTTGATTCTTCTTGTTCTAGACTAGGCCATTAGGACCACGGAAGATATTTCTATCCATAGTCATAGATTCTGTATAACAGGAAATGTTGTACATGATTGTCAATCCAAGAAAATTCCAAGCCAATGACAACAAAAATGACCAGATATGAAATGCGTGAACCATGCATTCAATTCCTAGAAAGATAATCAATGTGCACATTATTACGTGCAAATCCTCAACTATTTTCTACCCTTTCTTGTTGTTATCCAAATATTCTCTTAGCTGTCACATGCATTCTTCTTCTATTCCTTGATTTCATTGCTTGTTTCTTCCTTGTTCCATTGTGCTCCCCTTCTTGTAGTGTTCTCTTTCATTTTTACTTGATTTTCCAAAAGAGAATTCTAGAATGTTGTCTCTCTAATTTCTTTTCTTTTCTTTTCCTTTTTCTTCATTTTCCCTTGTATGGAATTTATTCCATTTTCCTTTATTTCTTTTGTATCCTTTCGACATGCTACTTGATAGCTTGTAATAATTAATTTGTATTTTATTTCCATTGTCATCTTGTTAATTCCATTGCGAATTTCCATAACCAATAAATAATTAGTTAACCACACGTGGATCCCAATGTAAATTTTTTCCCCATTCAACTTGGAATACGTGTCCCATGACTTTGGTTTTATTTTTCATTTTATAATGTCCATTTACTTACATGGAAACTTAACCTAGGGCTAATACAAACCCTCGCCCATTAGGGGAACATTGTCCTCAATGTTGTTATGACTATTATGATAAAAAAAAAATGCTGAAAACATGAAAAACATATTTCTTATTGGAGGTTTATAACACAACCCAATGCAGTATTTACAATGACACACACACACACACATAAGCACATTTGCTTCAACTAGCAAATAAAAAAGGATATAATTCCCACATCTAATCAACCATCTCCCATGTAGCTTCATCAGGCACAAAATGCTTCCATTTCACTTTAACATGCTCTATTGCTCGGTTCTAAAGCATGATATTCTTGCATTGTAGGGATGCATGGAGGCTCTAGCTAGAAATCTCTGTTAAGGACTCTGAATTGTCCTAATATTACCATTTAAAATATACATTTTCACATCATCATGCTTACCCATTAGTACCATTTTTATCATTTTTCTCTAAAAATATGCTAAAACTACCTCATACATGTTTACGTAGCTTATTATTATTATTTCCTTAATTTTTAATCAATTAGGAATAATTTTTCTTTTTGTACTAATGAAAGTTTCACAAGTTCAAGTTTCTGTAGATCAACAAGTTTCCATAGCCATCTCCATAATCGAGCTAGTAACACCAATTTAGAAGAAAACATGAAACTTGGAATTGGTTTATAAAAGCTCCAATATGGATTTTTGTTGGTCAAAGTTCACCTCGCTCGCACATGTGAATGTCCAGCAAGAGATGAAAGGAAAAACACGACAATTTTGACTAGTCAAATTCAGATGAATTTTATGAGAAAATGTAAATGAATTTTGGAAAATGATAACATAGGTTTTATTCACGATGAGCTAAATTAGGATCTATGCTGAAATTTTCCTCAAATTCATTATTGTTTGGGATTTTTTTTGGTTATTTGAACTCATATTATCTAGATTACCTAAGAAAACAATGTGCTAATGTTTCAATCAACACCCATTCAAGAAAAAATAAGTTGGAATGAGCTAGGATTTAGAAAATTTTTGGTAGGGAGATAATTATAATAAGATATAGGTTGATCTTAGTTCTAAGGATCCATCAAAATAAGATTCGTTTTATTCTCAAATTGATTCACAAATATCCTTTTCTTAGAACTTAAGCAATAAAATTTTATGTTTCTTAATTGCCTCAAATATCTATAAATTACAATCTCTTTGATGAGAAGAGGGGGAGATGTCAATGATGAATCTCAATTTTTAATTATTATTGTTATTCGAAGAATATAATCTCTATTTTTTTTTTTTTTTTTTTTTTTTTTTTCTTTTCAGTGAATGGAATTTCTGTTATGGTGTAATTTTGAATGTGATTGATGATTTAAATCAGGCAATGTGAGTTTATAATTTCTCACGCACACCAGAAGTGCCCCCTGTGGATTGTGAGATAATATACTTGTCCTTTTAATTTGGTTATTTCAATATTTTCTTTGATTTATTTTTCAATCTCTTTAGATGTTCAAATTCTCTAGTTTTGTACCTGCTTTTTGTTTGTTACAAGTTGATTACTCTATATAAACTTAAAAGCCAAAAAACACTTTCTTTGAAGTATTTTCCAAGAATTTCTTTAATTTTCATGCTTGCTCTAATCATCATTTTGACATATATGGTTGGTTATGGATATAATGCACACATTAGTAATCTATAAAGGGTCTTTAAATTCACATTTCATATCATTTATGTTCTATAATATTGTTCTTCATATCATCCACATGGTCTTGGATAGATGGTGATTGGGTATTCTGTTAAGGTACTCCTTGATGTGAAGTCAGTGGTTCAATTCCCCTCCCCAACCGCGGTGATATATTAGACATGACGAAGATGCAGTCCTACCAAACTTACAAAAAAAAATATTGTTCTTTAGATCTAGTTTCACTGATGCTTTTGGTAGTTTAAATTTCTTTTTTCTCTTAGGTTAAATCTAGTTCAAGTTTTTTAGAATTACATGTCCTTTCAAGTTAAATATAATAAATTTGTTTCCTCAATTAAATAGTTTAGATTTATATTTATTTTTCAATTAAATATTCTTTGGATAGTCTTCTAGAAAGAACATGTGCATACGCTTGACAAGGATTAATCATTGATAGGTTTAGTTCAAATTTTCCATTTCTTTTCTTAAATTAAGATTAGAAATCTAGTATATATATTGCATGCATACTTCACAAGTTCATGGAACACTGGTTTTGACAATTAAATGCAAGCAATTTAATTGACAATTAAATTACCCAATATTTTTGCATTGTTTCCGAGGAAGTATACATACGTATTCATTTTATTCTATGTTGTCTTTTTAGTTTCACAACTTTGTTTAATAATATTTGTAATACAAGAGGTCATAACAGATGTACACCACAATTTAGGGTTCTTCTTAAATTTGAGTTGTCGCAATTTTCATATCATCATAGTTGCATTCACCTCTTAGATGCATAGTTAAATTCATATCAGATCATTTAAAATGCATGTATAAACATTATAGATGTAAATTCATTAAAGAAAAGCTTCCAAAAACTTGAAAAAATAAAAAAAAAACATCGATTCCACATTCACCTACCACCCTCACCAGACCATGTGGCGCAGTAAGAGACACATTGGAATTCATATCATGAATTCATAACTTTTTCAGGTGGATACTGCCTTTTGGAGGAGGAAGAGGTGACAAAATAGCCATTAGAAATGGATGGAGATGATGAAAATGAGGAATATCCTTTCAGATTTTGCATTTAGGATACTGATATCAACAACCATCTAAAGAATATTCCTTCATCTGTACTTCCAAACTTCTATGGTATGAGATCATAAGACTATGAGACCTTTCTCTTTGAATTTGAATTGCTTTGTAGATCTCATGGTTACTTATTAAACGCTCAAAATTTGAACTTGTTTCCTATAACATTGAATGATAAATATTTTAAATGGTTTATGAGTTTAAGTACTAACTCAATAATATCATGGGATGATATGAGAATATTTTTTCTTGAAAAAAATAAATACTATTGTATACATCGTGATCTTAGAGAGGAAAAGTTTAAAATGACTCAGAAAGAAAATGAGAGCCTTGAGGACATGGTAAAGATATTTATGTATAATTTTAAGAGGGACAACTTACATAACCTAGGTTTTGACACATTAAAAATCGTCTTACCTAGAGAAATTAGACAAGAATGGATTGACATCTTTAATCCTATGAGTAAAGGAGATGCTTATCAATTATCATTTGAAGAGATCTGTTAACTGTGAAAACATATCTCAAGCGGAAAAGAAAAGTATGGCAGATCATCTTGAGATCTAGGTATGGCAAGGGCAAGTAAGTAAACATTAGGGTTGGTAAGTTAAACTGAACTTGGAAATTTGCTAGACATTCTTGAAAATTTAAGTGAACAAATAGATATGCTAAGAATGCAAAACAATCAAAAAGTCGAGCGTGATTATTTGTCTATATTTGCCCCTAAATTTAGAAAGAAACATATTTTGCATGAATGCCCATATGATAACATTGAAATTTATTTTATTTTTTCAACATTACATTCTAATAAAGATTTCCTATCATTTGCAAGATTGAAGGAAGTTTACCAAGGAGAAATCAAACACCAGAACAACCCTATTATGTAGCTCAAAGAAGAACAATGCAACTTCATTAACCTGATATGATGCAAGATCTTAATTCATAATTTCAAGGTTATGCACAATAATCTCAAAGTAATTGGAAAATACCCTTTCCTTGGCAACCTTTCCCATCTCAATCCCGACCTCAAAACCAATCTTGGAAACAAGGTTGATAAGGGCCTTATGGAAGAAATCCACCATATCCTAAATATTTTCTTGACTATCCTAAATACCAATCTCAATATTATCCATACCATTCACCTCCACCAAAACCTTAGTTTCACCCTCAGTTGACATCAATTCAACAATTCTAATTACCACCTACACAATTACCCCAATTTAAGACCCATTCCCACTCAATTACCTGCACAAACATTTTGATGTCCCAATAATGAAATACCTCACTCCACTTACAATGCTGAGGTAAACAATATTCAAATAACTCCTCTTGATCTAAATGGTATTCATCTTAAATCAAGAAGTGTATTGCAAAGAAAACTATTCTCCTATTGTCATTGAAGAGAAATATCTAGAAGAAGAAGATTCACATGAGGTACACGAATAATGGATTCTCGTTTAGGAAAATGAGTCATTGGAACCTTAGATTGAAGAGTTTTTTGCATGTCTATCACCAAATTCTATGAATCGATATTACATCTCTGAGTGCTTGCATGCCATGATAATAGGAAGCTAAGGATGGCAAGATTACATTGGATCTTGGTTCAAGACAACCATCAAATCCTAATACTCAATTCTTCAATATTTTCTAACATCATCTCAATCAAGACAGTTGGTCTCTCGTATACTGGTATATATCAAAGCATATCTTTCATTGCATATGAGTTTATTTGTCATCATGTTACACACATGGTTCCATTGGAAGTATTCCTATACTTGAAGGAGATTTTTTTTATCAAGGTAGAGTAGGACATCTAAGAAAAAAAAGTAAATAAAAGAAAAGTCTTATTGTGAAAACTAGTTTACTGGAGCAATTGGACAAAAGCTTTCCTTAAAATGAGACATATACCAATCAAAGTTCACAATAAGTTCTGCAATTTCATGATGGTTTCAATATTTTATTATGTTAATTATTTTTGGTTCAAGGCTCAAGTTGGCTGATGTGGGATTCCTTAAGGCCCACCTTGTAATAAATATTTTCTCCTCGATTTCAATACCTTATCTGGGAATAATATTAGAAATTGTTTTGAGGGCCTTGGAATTTTCATACGTTAATGGAAAACCTCCTCGCTGACAATAATGGGACAACAATGTCTCTTGATTGTCAAATCTTACAGGTTACTTGACTTCAACACATTCATTCATTCATGTCAAGATGCACTCAGGTACGTTGAGACTCGTTTACATTATAAATGAGTTTTCTTGCATAGGTTAATGAGTATCAAGAGTGATCGATAATCCAATGATTTCTTTGCATGCTCAACTTCAACACATTCATTGACATGTTAAGAATTTTTTGAATCTTTGATCGGAGAATCCACAGTAAGAGAATTTTTACACCAACGTTTCGAATCCCAAATGGGATCCATCATCAGGGCTCAGAGAAAGATGATAAAAGAAGAGCAAGAAGGAATAGATAAATACTCAGAAGGAATGAAAATTGAAGGGACAGCACAGGTCGGCTAGAAAGATTAAAAATGAAAATTAAAATTACACTTAAAATTAACTCTAATTTTTATAAATTAATT